>BQNB010058476.1:0-37749 GCA_026074375.1 Tanacetum coccineum | reverse complement strand
TGGTTGCATTATGTTTTGGGAAACTCTTGTGTTGTGAAGCAGTATCTTTGTAATAATAACAATGAACAAGTTCAAGCTTCGGGCTATTTGTATCAAACATTTGTTAAAACCAGTGTATCAGTTTTAAAACGACTTTTTGGTCGTTCTATAGACATCTTGTGTTATTGATCTGAGAAGTAAAACGCTTCGGACCCTCATTCTGCTGCGACCCAATTTAGGGGTGTTACAGATTGGTATCAAGAGCCAAGGTTATAGAGAACCAGGTCAAATATTTTTGTTGGACGATAACCATTTTCAAACATTGCATCATACAAATCACGGGACATACATATACTAGTGTTGCATTAGTTGGTTAGACTAGATGCATTCATGATTGATATACATGTTATAATATACTATGTATATTACAATAAGAGTCTTATATTAATACTTATACAAGCTACTTTTGATTTTTAGATTTTGTCATGTCGGATTCAGAGGATTCCACGGTTACTTACACATCTATATCTAGTGATGATGGATCATTAGAGGTAGGCTCTCTTGGCGTGGTGGTCTACGGATATGACGGACTACCGATGCACCCACCATCTCCTGATTATGTTCCCGGTCCTGAGCACCCACCTTTACCAGATTTTGTTCCTGAGCCTGTATACCCAGAGTTTATGCCACCTAAGGATGATGTGCTTCCAGCTAAGGAGCAGCCACTGCCTGCTGCTGTCTCACCTACTACTGAGTCACCAGGTTATATTACTGAGTCTGATCCTGAGGAGGATCTAGAGGTGGAGGATGATGAGGATCCTGAGGAAGATCCAGCTGACTATCCCACTGGTAAAGATGATGATGAGGAGGAGGAGGAGGAATCCTCCGAAGACGATGTTGATGATGAGGAGGAGGATGAGGACGAGGATGAGGAGGAGGAGGAGGAGAACCTAGCTCTAGTTGACTCTATCCCACCACCCGCATATCATACCACTGCCAGGATATCTATCCGAGATCAGACACCTATTCCATTCCCATCTGAGGCAGAGGTTGACATATTTCTTGCCATATCTACTTCGCCACCAACACCACTTACATAATACTCATCACCACTACCGCAGATACCATCCCCACCACTACCAGTATCATCACCATTACCTATGTCACCTCCACCACTACTTGCTAGCCCTACTCATCTATTGGGCTATAGAGCTGCTATGATCCGGTTGAGAGCCGAGTCACCATCTACTTCCCATCTACTACCACTACCACTACCTATTGTACTTCCACATACCAGGGCATCTATGGCCGTGATGAGAGCTGCTGCACCATCCACCTACATCTTAGCATCTCGATCAGAGACACCACCATCAGGGACACCACCACTTTACCTATACCATTACCTACATAATCACTACCTTTGCTTCTATCCTCTACTGACTGTAGAGAAGATGTTCCCGAGGTTACGTTACCGCCTCGAAAGAGGTTATGCATTGCTCCCGGTCCCAGATATGAGGTCGAAGAGAGCTCATATGCTCCTACTAGAGGCTTTAGAGCAGATTATGGTTTTGTTGGCACTCTGGATGCCGAGATTAGACGTGACCCAGATAGGGAGATAGGTTACGGGATTACTGATGTTTGGGAGGATCCAGATGAGATTGCAGAGGAGATACCAGCGACTGATGTGGTAGAATTGGGTTAGAGGATGACAGATTTTGTCACAACTGTTAGGCAGGATACTTATGAGATCTATGGGCGACTTGACGACGCATAGGATGATAGATTATTGATGAGCGGTCAGCTCAACTTGCTACGTAGAGATAGGCGCGTCCATGATTACACAACTAGACTTATGAAGGGTGAGGCCAGAGCTTCTCGTGAGGCTTGGGTACAGTCTATGGATGCCAGTGATATGACACGTTCTAAGGTTAGAGCACTACGGACTACGGTTTTAGCACAACATACTAAGATTAGAGATTTACAGGCAGCAGATCACATGAGACAAACACAGCTCACAAAGGTACTAACTCTATTGAGGACATTGCAGACTCAGATGGCAGCACTACAGAGTCAGCAGACACTTGTTAGGGATCCAACACATCCTGATGTACCAGAGGAGGCCGGTAGTAGTTCTTAGATCTGGTTATGTTGTAGCTATGTTGTATAGCCTACTAAGTATTATAGGGTAACTCCCAGCTAGTAAGGCTCTAGGTTTTATTTTCATTTTGTAACCTAAAAGTGGTGATCATTTTGTAACCGAATCGGTCATGTATGTTTTCCAGATTATATATGAAAGGGATGTATTATGTCATGTTTGTAATCGAATTAGTTATAAATGAATGTCAATTTAGCTACACCATTGTTAACTTCAATTCAATTGTATATTTCACTATGTGATGTGATCTCACTTTATTTATTGCGTATATGTCATGTCATGGTTATGATTTTATAAAATCTAACGGGTATTATATTTTCTTGTGATTGAAGAAAATGGCACCAAAAAGAACCACAAGATCAACACCAGCCACAACAACCACCCCACTACTTTTGTGACTGATGAGCAACTTAAGATATTAATTGCTCAACGAGTTGCTGACGTGTTGGCAGAACGTGAGGCCACCAGAAGCGGAAATGGCTAATACAGCCATGATCCAGGAATTTGTGGAATGAGACAAGCTCCTCTTGCTCGTGAGTGAACTTACCCAGACTTCATGAAATGCAAACCCCTATATTTTAAGGGTACTAAAGGAGTTGTCGAGTTGACTCAGTGGTTTGAAAGAATGGAAACTGTGTTCTGTATAAGAAACTGCATTGTGGAAAGCCAAATCAAATTTGCCACTTGTACTCTTCTTGGAAGTTCTTTAACGTGGTGGAACTCCCACGTTAGGACTGTTGGTCACGATGTTGCTTATGCAATGACTTGGACAAACTTGAAAAAGATGATGATCGACAAGTACTGCCCAAGGGGGAGATTAAGAAGCTAGAGGTTGAGATGTGGAATCTTAAGGTTAAAGGTACCAATGTGGTAAGATATAACCAACATTTTCAATAACTTGCATTGATGTGTGCTAGGATGTTTCTTGAAGAGCCAGATAAAATGGAGAGGTATGTCGGTGGTTTGCCCGACATGATTTACGGAATTGTAATGGCATCTAAGCCAAAGACCATGCAGGATGCAATTGAATTTGCAACTGAGCTGATGGACAAGAAGATCCGCACTTTTGCTGAACGTCAGAGTGAAAACAAAAGGAAACAAGATGATAACCAACAACAACAGAACAAGAGGCAGAACACTGGCAGGGCCTACACTGTAGGGTCGGGTGAGTAGAAACCTTACGGAGGGTCTAAACCTCCATGCTCTAAATGCAACTATCACCATGATGGTCAGTGTGCTCCAAAATGCCACAAGTGCAACAGAGTTGGCCATCTGTCCCGTGACTCTAAAAGTACTGCAATGCCAATACTACTAACAACCAAAGGGGCACTGGGGCAGGTCAGAAAGCTACATGCTTTAATTGCGGAGCCCATGGACATTTTAAGAGGGAGTGTCCAAAGCTGAAAAACAACAACCGCGGTAACCAAGGTGGAAATGGCAATGCTCCAGAAAAAGTGTATGCGGTAGGCCGTGCTGGGACAAACCCAGACTCAAACGTCGTTACGGGTACGTTCCTTCTAAACAATCGCTATGCTTCTATCTTATTTGATACTGGTGCCGATAGGAGTTTTGTGTCTATTGCATTTAGCTCCCAAATTGATATCACACCAACTACCTTAGATCATTATTATAATGTTGAACTAGCTGACGGAAGAATAATTGGGTTAAACACTATCATTCGGGGTTTTACATTAAACTTCTTAAATCATCCATTCAATATCGACTTAATGCCCGTAGAACTTGGTAGTTTCGACGTCATAATTGGTATGGATTGGTTGGCAAAGTACCAAGCTGTCATTGTTTGTGTTGAGAAAATCGTTCGTATTCCCAGGGGAAATGAAACCTTAATTGTTCATGGTGACGGAAGCAACCAGAGAAACGAGACTCATTTGAACATCATCTAGTACACTAAAATGCAGAAGTACATGCTAAAAGGATGTCCCGTCTTTTTGGCACATGTTACTACCAAGGAAACTGAAGACAAGTCGGAGAAGAAGCGACTTGAGGACGTACTGATCGTTTGAGATTTTCCTGAAGTATTTCCTGAGGACTTGCCGGGTCTCCCTCCGACTTGACAAGTGTAATTCCAAATCGATTTGATACCTGATGATCGGTAACTTAGACCCTTACTATATATATATAAATATAAATAAATATATAAATATATAAATATATAACAAATAGGACAGACCAACTCAAAGAACTTTTTGACAAGGGCTTCATATGACCCAGTTCTCCACATTGGGGAGCTTCGGTACTTATTTGTCAAGAAGAAGATGGATCATTTTCGAATAGTGTTTTCGACTACCAAGAGTCTGAACAAAGGTGACCCATGAAGAATCATTATCCACTCCCAAGGATCGACGATTTATTTGATCAACTACAAGGATCCAGTGTTTATTCTAAGATAGACTTGCGATCAGGTTATCACCAGCTTCGAGTACGGGAAGAAGATATTCTGAAGACGGCATTCAAAACTCGATATGGTCATTATGAGTTCCAAGTTATGCCATTTGGCTTGACGAACGCACCAGCGGTATTTATAGATCTCATGAACCGCGTGTGCAAGCCATTTTTGGATAAATTTGTGATCGTCTTTATCGACGATATTCTCATCTACTCCAAGAACAAGAAGGAACACGAAGAACATCTTAAGGCAATTCTGGAATTGCTTAAGAAAGAGGAGTTGTACGCTAAATTCTCTAAATGCGAATTTTGGCTTCCCAAGGTACAATTTCTCGGCCACATGATTGATAGTCAAGGCATTCATGTAGATCCCGCCAAGATCGAATCCATTAAATATTAGGCATCTCCTAAAACACCAACGGAGATTCAACAATTTTTAGGTCTTGCTGGGTATTACCGAAGATTCATCGAAAGATTTTCGAAGATTGCCAAGTCAATGACCAAGCTTACTCAGAAAGGAGTTAAGTTTTGGTTTTTAATCTGGGGTGACAAGCAGAAGCTGCATGTCAAATGATATGAAAATGGTGAGTAGTGACCACATTCTGGCTTTACCTAAGGAAGCAAAGATTTTATCGTATACTGCGTGCTTTGATCAAAAGGTTGGGGTACGATGTTGATGCAAAGAGAAGAAGGTGATTGCTTGATGCATCACGCCATTGAAAATTCATGAGTAGACTATTCGACACCTGATTGGAACTTGGGAGCAGTAGTGTTTGCTTTAAAAATCTAGTCGGGACACTATTGTATGGAACTATAAGTGTTATGGTACTCACAGATCACAAGGTGTATAACACATTCGTTGATCAAAAGGAATGAAAAATGAGACAACTGTGTTGGTAGAGGTGCTCAGCGATTATGAATTGTGAAATTCTGTTACCACCCGGGGATAGCAACGTAGTGGCGATGCTTAAGCCGTTAAATAAATGGAATAAGCCTCCATTTCAAAATAACACCCATTTACAGGGTTCGAGCTTAGTCATGGACTATTGGTTTGAATTCCCCAAACAAATTTCGATTGCGCAGACTGAAGCACGGAAACCAGAAAACATCAAGAACGAAGATGTTGGAGGTATGTTGATTAAAAGTTCAAAGGATCTAGAGAAACTTAGAACGAAAAGGTTGGAACCCCGCGTGGATGGAAATCTATGCTTAAATGGCAGGAGTTGGTTACCCTGTTATGGCGATTTAAGGACTGTGATCATGCACGAGTCCCACAAGTCAAAATACTCTATCCATCCGGGTTCTGACAAGATGTATCAGGACATGAAGAAGCTATATTGGTGGCCCAATATGAAGGCCGACATCACCACCTATGTTAGCAAATGTTTGATGTGTGCTAAGGTCAAGGCTGAACACCAAAGGCCATCGGGTTTGTTGGTGCAACCATGTGATACCTCAGTGGAAGTGGGATAATATCACTATGGATTTTAACATGAAGCTTCCTAAGTCGCCACAAGGTTATGACACCATTTGGGTGATTGTTGACCGACTTACTAAATCCTTAATCTTCATACCAATGAGGGAAACCGATCCCATGGAAAAATTAGCAAGAATGTACCTGAAAGATGTAGTCACAAGGCAAGGAATACCTGTCTCAATCATTTGTGATCGCGACCCTAGGTTTGCATCAAATTTTTGGAGGTCACTTCAGAAGGCCTTGGGTACAAATTTGGATATGAGTACTGCATATCATCCGCAAACTAACGGGCAAAGCAAGAGGACTATTCAAACTCTTGAGGATATGCTGCGTGCTTGTGTAATCGACTTTGGAAAGGGTTGGGTTAACCATTTGCCATTAGTTGAGTTTTCGCATAACAATAGTTATCACGCTAGCATTAAGGCTGCATCGTTTGAAGCACTTTACGGTCGAAAGTGTTGTTCACCTGTTTGTTGGGCCGAGGTTGGAGAAGTTCAACTCACTGGTCCATAAATAGTCCAAGAGATGACCGAGAAAATCATTCAGATCAAGCAAAGAATTCAAGCCGCTCGTGATCGACAAAAGAGTTACCCCGATTTAAAGCGTAAGCCAATGGAATTTCAAGTTGGAGATAAAGTTATGCTCAAGGTTTCACCTTGGAAATGAGTAGTACGTTTTGGCAAACGGGGGAAGCTAAACCCTAGATATGTTGGACCTTTCAAGGTACTGGAAAAGGTTAGATCCGTTGCTTACAAGCTTGAGCTTCCACAAAGTTGGTGGGTTCTATTGTTTAATGTATTCCAACTTAAAGAAGTGCTATGCCGACGAACCATTAACCGTTCCGTTAGATGGACTCCATATTGGTGACAAGCTTCATTTTGTTGAGGAACTAGTAGAGATCATGGATCGTGAGGTTAAACGATTGAAACAAATCCGCATTCCAATCATCAAGGTTCAATGGAACTCCAGGAGGGTCTGAGTTACATGGGAAACGTAGATGACCAATTACGGAAGAAGATTGCCACAACACTCTTCGCAAAGACTGCAACGTTGTTTAAGTGCCACGTCTTAAGGTTGAGGATAAGCTTATTACAGGGGGGAAGGACTATAGCACCCTGTGTTTTAGGTCATTGTCGACGTCAATAAATTCATATTTATTTTTAGTTTGTTCAGTTTGCTTTTATTGAAATCGTTAATGTAAATCACGTAATCTAAAATAATGATCATTCAACCGTAAGAGTGGCATCAAACGAGGGTTAGATAATTATTTAGTGGATATTATTAACATTGTACATTTTTATTTTTTAGTGGTTACGTGAAGTGTTTATGTTTTGCGATAAAATTCGTTTAGCATACCGGAACACCAAAACTTTTCCTACGCTTCAATAATACCAATTTAATACCCAATACCTAAAGTTTTTATAATATGCACCCATATTTATCTCCTTAGCCGAAGGTTTTATGCAAAAGAAATAAACCAAGATTACAATCACCAGTTACATCTTTAACATTAAACTACAAACTTGTATCAACAAGTTGATGCTTGATATTTGTAAAGATCAATATAAACCAACATGTAATCCCTCCCTCCCTCAAATTCAGCCCAAAAAACATAGTCCCAAGGGGACACATATCACACAAAACACCAACTTGATATTGTACAAGCTCTAGCTCATTAAACCTTAAGGACTTTTAAACAAGTCTTGACCAAGACTTCCCTTGAAATCCACATCATGTCTTGGACTTCCTATGGCAATTTTGACTAGTCAAGGAAGTATATAAAGGGTGCACTAGAAGAGAACACACATATATTTCATTTGCTTAAGTGAAAAACAACATAATCCTCTCCCTTTCTCTCCTATAGGCCATGGCCAAACCCAAGTACACACAAACAATCCATATAATTTTATTTACCACATTTCCAAGTATTCCTACAACATATCTAAAATATACCAAGAAGGTTTGAAGGCTTGGTTAAGCATTTAAAAGGGTTAAGCAAGGAAGGTTTGAAATTAGGTTTTCTTGGGATTTGGGGTTTGTAAAGACTTGGAAGTCTTGGGTTTGTTGCTGAAACAAGGGTTTAGACATTGTTGTTCATCATCTTACATCATACTAAGGTTATCTAAAAACCTTAATCTCTTTACATTCATGATTTATGCATATATGATGTTTGTATAGTTAATCACCATCTAAGGAACTTATTAACTTGTAAAATAGATTTTTACACTTGTTTGTGATTTGGTATACTTTTATATATGTTATATAGATGTTAATATTATGTGAGAATGGAAGTATAATTAATGTATAAGTGTGGTTTATGTATAAAAAGTGTATATAAACGTACCTAAAAATGTGTACTTATTAAAGTTTATGAGCATTAAAATATGTAGACTTATGGATCTTGTGATTCTTGGAATATTATTTGGACAATGATGGATATAAGCGACCCTAATTATGTAAGACTTATAGAGTTAAGTGTTGTAGAGGACTTATAACAAGTGTACTATACTAAAAATCTACAAAAACAAGTTTAAACATATTTTTACCAAAAATATCAAAACATTCTGTTTTACTTCGAAATATAAAATAAACAATTGTGAACAAACTTCCTGTTATATCGAATTAGGGTTGCTGAAAAACCCTAATATCACCAGATTCGACATGATAACCAAGACAAAAAATTCGTACCTCTTTTCCTTCATAGATGCGACACCAAAACACCTTGTAGATCCTAGATCATGAGCCACGAGGCTCTGATACCAATTGTGAAAGTCTAAAGAATCGTTGTAAGCTCAGATTGTTTAGATCTATATCTAGGAAAAATAACAATGAACATGAAAGAATGCATAGCAGAAATAGCATAATGAACAAAGTTATTTTGTCAAGGTTCTTCATTTATATTATTCACTATTCACCCCAATTCTAGATGATCAATTCTAGAACAGTTACTCTAACTAGTAACAGGATCAATGAAACATTGATCTTGAGGCTACAACACTCATTCTAGGCATTTACAATGAACCACACGCCTAGAACACACACACACCTTTAGTCGACTACATTTTCTGTGCACACTTAAACTGTACAACCTAATGTCTCTTTATATAGTAGAGATCATCTAGGTTTATAAAGGATAAGAACAAATATAATTAGGAAACAAATAATATCTTCCTAACTTTTATCTTTATCTTCTATATCTTTTATCTTCTTAAGGATATGTTTTAGAATCTTCAAAATCTTCCACATTTTGAAGAATTCCAGCTTTGCATTTAAGTCCTTCTTGTTTCATTCTTTTATTTATTTTGTCTCATTAAATTAATAATTCCCAACACCGATGAAAACCGAGTATTAATAGCGTCTCATGGATAGGAATGTATATGAGTAGCAAAAAACCCTCAAAATTCCACCCCAAAAATTTGAGGTTCGCTTTTAGATCTTTAGGAATTCGGGCATCCATTTTTGATACCCAAGATAATTTATACCTTTAGCTTTCTCGAGTTAAGGTTTAAATGCAGTCATATGTGTCTATTCCGTCATTATTGATGTGTACGTATAGTCTTTGTCGCCTTTTTCTGGAGCATTGGTATCGGTATTAAATTATATGATTGTACTGATAGTATATTAAATTCTAGAACTTGTTTTTGTGATGCATCCCAAGACCGCATAGTAAGTATTAGGATTTGCTAGAAAAGAGGCATTGGGATAACCCATGTTTTAAACCTGTAGTTGTTATTATGGTCACATCGACTATGTAACTATCCTACAACCTTGCCATGCACTCATTTTTATTGCAGGATACCCCTAGTACAACCCTCTGAGCCTATCCTTTTTCATGGTTCTCGTAATTTTTTGGTTAAGGCAAACTATTAATGAAGAGCATTGTCACCGTTTAACCAATTTTTACACTCAAATCACCTTAGCCTACCTTGTATGTACTTACATTTAGCACATTATTATTTTAACCCAAGTTAATTATTGAGTACATGGTTGCTAAGTCCTTATCCTTGTAAATATTGTTTTAGGACGATTGAGATTCATGGTAGTATTCCTCTTATGAAGAATTAGGGAAAAAGTAATTTATTACCCCTAATAGAGCTCAATAAGCTCCGTGTTATGTTGATCCCCTCAATTCGGGTCATTAGTTAGAATATAAATATCAAGTATGTAAAAGTTCAATTGTAGGTGTGTATCTATAAACCCCCATGATGTATTATATATTTAAGCAATGGCGGGGCAAAAGTGTACGAAAATTAAAAAAATGTATATAAAAAAGTAAGAAAAAAATTGTTGTAGGGCTGCCATTTGCTTATGTTATGTTTATCATATAGTCAAGAAAGAAAAATAAAGAGATGGATATAGAGTTTTGTAGAGTTTGTATATCTTGTCCGAGTCTTTGGCTTAGCAACCCAACCAACGTGTATTCTTATAAATAATTAGCTAACTATTCCACTCTAAATTCACCCAAAACTCACTCCCCGAATGTATCCCATCCATTTCCATTTTCATTTCCATTAATGTTATCTTACACCTACATCCCACAACCCTTTAAAAGACCTCTTTGATAGTAATGATTAATACTTGCGCCCGACGGTGGAGGTTTGATCCATTACCAAGCCTATGGTAATATATATGCTATGACAGATAATGAGTGTTTAATTTTCTGTTTCCTATAGTTGTTGTAATTTATTATATGATGTGCTGTCGTGTAGGTTATATTTATTGATTACCAAGTTTTAAATTTATATTTAGTTGACTTATCCTAAAACAACACTTTAATAGGTAGTGTACCCGATCAGATGGAGTTTCGTGGTAAGTAGGGTGTCTAACACTAAGAGCGAGGTCATTAATCTTATATTCTATTAGTATTTTAGCTAATCTAATTAGACTAGTTAATTCTAATTACTTGTTAAACCTATGCTAAACCTAGTTCTAATGATATATAGGGGGGGTTTTAGCCTGAGAGACTGGCACATGTTTTATGGTGACAATAATCAATTCAATACACAATAAGCATGCAAGAAGATAATCAGAAGATAAAAGAGCGATACAAGCCAAATTATAGAAAACTGTATTAGCCATATTAATCCAATTAAATGCTGGTTTGTTTGTTTAGTGCAATGACTGCTTATCTCGAGGCGACATATCATTCTTAAGACTTAGGCGAGACATCATCCTAAGACCAAGACACGTAGAATCATGTCACAATTAACGCATCCGTATAAAGCATCCTTTTAGTTTAATTATAATCTATCTTAGGAATTAAAACAATGGTGATCTTGTTAAACCCTTGCCCATAAGGACTTTACCCACTTATTGCTTGACGGTATTTTATACGCTGGTAGTCCATTGTCCAAGTCTTTACCAATTGATTAAGAACGTACTTGTTGGGTCGAAGGGTCACCTGTCAGTCCAACTAAGCTCACTAATCTAAAGGTAAAGATAGGACATTATTTGTGATCCTATTGGTCCAAATATATAAAACACGATATGGAGAGCTATCCTAGTATCTAGATTACTTGGTCAGTATCACTAGACTCAGTTGAATGATAGGTTGCATATTCAAGCACATAGGCAAGTATTAGGTGATAAACATAATTAAACAATCAACGATAAATTAAGCAATCGGGATTAAAACAAACCAAACATTAAATCTTTATTATGATGGCTAATACCTGAGGGTATTAGCCCATAACCATTGTAATTATAAAAGTGTGATCAATTAACCAAGGTAAACTAAATGTTTTACCAAACGATGCCAAAAATTAAATGATTACAAGAGTATAGGAATTACACGATGTCTTTTATGGAATCATGATTTCTTCAATTTAGAAAATCAACTTTTATGTTTATGGTATAGAGAATATGATTTTGCACACTGAAAACTCATGTTTGAGTCTTCTATTTATAGTCTCTGAAAATTAGTGGATACGCCATATTAAGTAAGGTCAATACGGCGTATAGGGGTGTATTCCTTGGAGTGCACACTACGTTCACAATCAATCAGTTATATCTTTCCTTTATTACATTTAATGCAAGATCTTTGATTGTTTGACCAGCTGGATATGGCGTATGTAGTTAGTAGGATACCCCATATGGGAAATTGAACATACACATTTTCTTGTGAAGTTCAGGCGCTGATACGCTGTATCTTCTTTGCTGGATACGGCATATTAAGTCAGAAATAAGTATCTTCAAATATCTTTGTTTTAAGCTCCAAAATGTGCGCCTTTTAGCTTGTCTTCACAAAACACTCAGTAATTACTACAATTAAAAACTTTAAGCAATTAAGTAACAATTCTTGCAATAATTATATAAAAGTAGGTAATTTATTTAGGATAAATGATGGTATAAATGTAACGATATTTGATGTCATCAAATATCCTCCCACTTGAATCCTACTTGTCCTCAAGTAGACTCTAGAAATTATTGAAAATGTATCCTAAAAGGAGTTAAAGATTTTTCCGTTAAGCATTTCTTTCGTTTAATCACCTGTACAAAACCAAGCACCTCATGAAATATGGAAAAGAAAACACTTAGATCACTCAACTAATCTAGTTTAACAACCCCAAATTTACTCGAAGTGGAACCAACTATTTGGGTGTTAAATTCATAGCATAATAGTCACACGAATAAAAAGAATGACTCAAAAAGAGACGTTTTAATTTCAACATTTGTCATATCTCTAATTAAAGTTTCAACAAGATGTCCCATGAACGTTACCCAAAAGAAACATAAAAAGTTACCCATTACAACCAAACTTGTTTTTTAGCAAAGGAGTTAATTTTTAATATTTGATAAACAAAACCTAGCGCAACTCCTCCTTTTAATTGCCTCTAAGCCACCGAACTTTAATTACCTGAGATGAAACATGCTAAAAAGACAACGAAACATTGAGTGAATTCATAGGTTTTATAAGAGAAAAAAGTTGAACACAAGCATTATAATATTCATAAGCATCATATAGACTTGTGGGCCAGAAAAGCTATTAACCAACAGTTGCATAGAGCTCGTGACACAGATCCCATCGACTAAATTCCATATACAAATAATAACAACAATCATAATTCAATGAATGCCCCTAGGGTAGGTATTTCGTCATATATCTACTACAAATCTCCATACAATATGTCCGTACATTAGGAGTGCTCACTATTCAGATCCAAACCCCCAAAAACCAGACCGGGTTGTCAAGCCCATAGCGCTATTAATTGTATGAGCGGCTACCCATCACAGGTAGTTAACGGCTCACGATTGGGGTCTTATGACGAAATCTACTCAAGCAACAAAATCTTCACATACGGATCCAAGCATATAAGAAAAACCTACTTGTGTTCATTTTATAAAACTAGCATGCATCTCCCTTGCGGGATAAAAGAAAGATAGTTGAAAAGCGAGGCTATGAACTCATAGTAAGTCGAATAAGTGACGAGGATCGAGAAGCTGAATATATGAATCGAGAGAGGTCACCAACAATCACTGACAACCTATAGGATGTGATGCGACTTAGTATGGTATATAAATAAAAACAATACGTAAGAATAGCTTGAAGAGTATGGGATATGTTCCTAAGATATGCACCACATTGTACCTAGACTTTACTAAGGTATTTCTACTCCCCATTTGGTGTGTGACCTGATCTTATATGGTTTTAAACATCTACCAAGTTTCTCCATCTAATTCAAATTTTAGATATGGTTATTTACACATTTACAATTTTTAACCAAGACGTAAAAACTGACATTCTGGAATTGACTCATGTTCATGGACTTTTATCTCCTAATATATAAATGGTACAAACACATGGCTTTCACCCATAGAAATAACTTGAAGTCTAGTTTTCAAAACTTTAAGCCAATCAATCAAACCATTTACCAATCCACGGGAGATGGATTTTAACTAACCGTAAGTCAAAACAGAAAGTTGACCGAATTTCTACTTCTTACGGAAAAGATCATAAATCCTAATATATAATAGCAATGGATGTGAGGACAAATGATAGAGATTACCTAAGATGTCTAGAACTGACCCATGCTTTAAAACCCAAACCTTTAGTTCAAAAACCTGGAGTTTAACACGTTTTCTAGTCAAAGGTCCAGACTTGACCCATTTTCATATTTTGACCATAACTTCCTCATCCAGAGGAATTGGTTGAGCATCCAACTATCACATGATGCTAAGACCTATATCTATTCAACCATATAAATTAATCATAGGCTACAAGTCAAAAATATTTGAGAAAACACACGTTTCTGGTACTGTTTTAAAACAGTCCTAATAAAATCCATTCAAACCTATTCTAAACTCATCCAAAACACAATCAACCCTCATGCAATGCTAGTACACATCTCCTAAACACATCCCATACTTCATAATATAAATTTTAGATCAAATCAAATATCATAAGATCAAGAACATGCATGCTTGTAGAGAGTGAAAATCAAGCAAATGCAAAACAAAATAAATTAACAATCAAAAGAAAGAAGTACATAGGCTTACAATACAATGAACAAGATGATCAAAATTGAGAAAACTCTCTTCCTTGGACCCTAGGGCTTCCGAAACCAAAAGAGGCCAAACATCACCAAACCCTAACTTTTCTTATGATAACTCTTACACCAAAACCTTATTAAACCTTTATAAAACTCTTGCCACCATCAAAACCTCTACAAACTTCATAAATCAAGAAGATCAAACTTTTTATATCTTCTTAAAACACATGCATGGTGGCTTCTTGGAGATGGGCTATTATTTATTTGGTGAGGAATCTTAGTTTTTATGTGAATGAGATGCTTTTTGATTGAAATTTGATGGTGGTGAAGAGTGTATGTGTTTTGCGTCGAATAGAGGAAAACAAAAAAAGAGAGATAGAGTTTGAGTGTGTGTATAAGATCGGTGTATAGGTATTAAATTAGGATAACATAGGATATATATAAGGGAGGTTTACCATAAAACTAGGGGCTTTTGTTTTGGTTTTATGATTTCAGCTGAATAAAAAAAATATAAAGGGGGTTTTATTTTTACCATAAATATATATTTGTTTGTATTAATTTAGGACAAGTAAAATTTTAAATTAGGTAATATATAAAAATAAAATCTTCTAAGGGTGCATTTTGGGGTTTCGGCTGGATATGGACCAAGGAGAGTTTTATGGGCTTTTATTTGTACAAAATTTTTAATAACTTATAGTATTTTGGCCCGAAAACTAACCTGACACTCAAATTTCACAAAAACAAAAAAAAATTAAACACGTCACACCCGAAATAGGTCGGATATATTATTTCCAACTATAATACCTCAAGTGAAATTTACGGGGCTATAATTAAGCGTCCATTGGCTTCTTGATCGATAACAGGTGACTTACGGTCTGAAACTTGCCAGAATTAAAAAATTTCGATTTCAACCAAATTTTTGAAAACGAAAATTTATAAAATTAATATAGGAGTTAAAATAAGTAGTGACCTTTTATACGGGAGTTTACATCCTCCTATCCTTACAAGTGCGACATCCCGACTCTCGATTATCGCCATGCCCTCGCTTCTTGCTTGGGAATAGATGCGGATACTTCCTCATGAAAAAGTCTTCCCTTTCCCATGTAAATTATGGACTTCTCTGCGAGTTCCAACGAACCTTGACAATAGGGATGCAGCTTTGCTTAAGCCGCTTTACTTCATAATCTATAATTTCCACGGGTTCTTCGATGAAGTGCAATTTATCATCCAGCTGAATTTCTTCGAGTGGAATAACTAGGTTCTCATCCGCGAGGCACTTCTTGAGATTTGAAACATGAAACGTATTATGAATGCTACAGAGTTTTTCCGATAGCTCTAATCGGTAAGCCACATGACCAATTCTTTCAATGGTCTTGAATGGTCCCATATATCGTGGACTCAACTTTCCCCGTTTACCAAAATGAATTACGCCCTTCCAAGGAGAAAACTTGAGCATAACCATATCACCCACATAAAACTCCATTGGCTTTCATTTCACATCCACATAACTCTTTTGTCGGCTTCTGGCAGTGAGCAAACGGTTCTTGATTTGAATGATCTTCTTCGTGGTTTTACGAATTAACTCGGGTCCAGTTAGTTGGCTATCCCCAACTTCACTCCAACAAACAGGAGATCTACACTTCCACCCGTAGAGTGCTTCAAACGGTGCTGCTTTGATGCTAACATGGTAACTGTTGTTATAAGAGAACTCAACCAAAGGCAAGTGTCGATCCTAACTTCTACCGAAATCAATTACGTAGGCACGTAACATATCTTCAAGAGTTTGGATTGTTCTCTCACTTTGACCATCCATTTCTGGGTGGTATGCCGTACTTATTCTTAAGTTTGTCCCTAAATCATTTTGAAGGGACCTCCAAAACCCAGACGCAAATTGGCTATCGTAGTCCAAAATAATCGACAATGGTACACCATGCCTACAAACAACTTCCTTCAGATACAGCCGGGTAAGTTTTTCCATACTATCAGTTTTCTTCATCGACAAAAAGTGAGCCAATTTAGTCAACCGATCAACAATTACCCAAATAGATTCGTAACCACTAGACGTTCTCGGAAGACCCGTAACAAAATCCATAGTAATATGTTCCCATTTCCATTCAGGAATTTCAAGTTACTGGAGGAGTCCCGACAATCGTTGATGCTCGGCTTTGACCTTAGCACATGTTAGGCATTTACTAACATATGTGGCAATGTTGGCTTTTATATTTGGCCACCAGTATAGCTTCTTCATGTCTTGGTACATTTTGTCAAAACCCGAATGAATAGATTATTTCGACTTATGAGATTCGTGCATAATCAAGTCCCGTAGTCCGCCAAACAATGGCAACCACACATGATTTTTAAAATACCAAATCCCATTATAGTGGATCTCGAAGATAGGCTTCAACAATCGGCCCAGATTTTCCGCTGTGACATTTTCTTGTTTCACAACTTCCAATTAGACCTTGAGTATTCTTCCGGACAGGTCGGTGCATATAGACATCACCAAAGATCAAACCCTCAAGGGCTTATCTTGAACCTTCCGGCTGAGAGCATCGGCTACCATATTGCCCTTACTGGGATGGTAATGAATTTCACAATTATAACCACTTAATAGTTTGATCCATCGTCGTTGCCTCATATTTAGCTCTTTTTGATCCAAAATATATTTTAGACTCTCGTGGTCGGTGTACACAACACATTTTGTACCATAGAGGTAATGTCTCCAGAGTCTAAGAGCATAAACCACAGCACCCAATTCAAGATCACGAGTAGTGTAGTTTTCTTTATGAGTTTTCAATTGTCGGGAAGCATAGGCAATCGGCAATCACCTTATCTCGTTGCATTAGTATTGCACCATAACCCTTACAATAAACAACGAAATCATCAAGACCTTCACGCAAAGCTAGAATTGAAGCAGTACATAGGTCTTGTTTAAGCTTTTGGAACGCTTCATCCTCATCCGCACCCCACTCAAATTTCTTATTCTTTTGAGTAAATTTGGTAAGCGGCTTGGCAATCAAAGAAAATCCTTTGATGAATCTTCTATAATAACCGGCTAATCCCATAAAGTGCCTCACTTCAGTTGGTGACGTGGGGGCAGGCCAATTTTTGATAGCTTCAATTTTTGTAGGATCAACATGAGCGTTCACTATTGATAATGTGGCCAAGGAATTGGACGGACTCCAACCAGAAATCACATTTCAAGAATTTGGCATACAATTTCTCTTTCTTGAGCAGGTACAAAATGATCTTTAGATGCTCACTATGTTCTTCCTTGCTCTTGGAGTAGATGAGAATATCATCGATGAATACGATTACGAATAATCAAGATACGGCTTACAGACACAATTCATCAAATCCATGAACACCACCAATGCATTGGTTAGACCAAACGGCATTACATGGAATTCACAGTGACCATACCTCATTCGAAAAGCGGTGATGGGGATATCCTCTTCTCAAACACGGATTTAATGATACCCCGAACGTAGATCAATTTTTGAATATACACTTGAACCTTGAAGTTGATCGAATAAATCGTCAATTCTTAAGAGAGGATAGCGGTTTTTGACCGTCAGCTTGTTCAGTTCACGGTAATCGATACACATACGAAATGACCCATCCTTTTTATTTATGAATAATACCAGGGCTCCCCAGGGTGATGAGCTCGGGCGAATGAATCCTTTCTCAAACAATTCTTTCAATTGTTCAGACAATTCCTTCATTTCTGATGGAGCCATGCGATAAGGTACACGGGCAACAGGAGCAGCACCCGACACTAGATCAATTTTGAATTCAACTTGTCAAGAACGAGGAAGTCCCAGCAAGTCATCACGGAATACTTTGGGGAAATCATGAATTACCGGTACATTTTCGAGACGCTTCTCAGACATCTCCTTCTCGGTAACGTAAGCTAAGAATATATGACATCCTCTTTTGATGTATTTTCTTTCCTTAATATAGGATATATCTTTTAATCAAGAAGAATTGCTATCACCCTTGACCACTAACGTTCAATTCTTAATCGGAATGTGCACTTCCTTCTTACCACAGACGATGACGGCATCAAGTGCAACTAACCAATCTATAACAATTATGACATCAAAAGTGCCAAGTTCTATAGGTATTAGATCAATTTTAAATAGATGGTTAACTAGATTTAATGTGCACCCTTTTAATACGGTATTTATACTAACAATCCTCCTGTTGGCTAACTCGACCTCATAACTAGTACTTATTCTTTCTGGTTCGATATCAAATAAATAGGTGAGACTAGCATTTATGAAACTCTTGTCCGACCCTAAATCAAATAACATGCTAAAATAACGATTATTGAGTAGAAACATACCGGTCACCATGTTTGGGCCTTGGGCTTGATCGGTATCTTTCATGAAATACACATGGCCACTTGCATTCCTACGACCTTGCTTCTTCCTCTCGGGACATAAATCACTATTAACGAGGTGATTCGGGTCTCCATATGTGAAACAAGCCCTAATCAGCTCAGCATTAGCACCAGTGGCTACCCCCTTTCCATGATAGTCCCTTACAAAATGTCCCCTCTTACCACATTTATTACATTTCACCGGGCAATTTCCGAAATAGAACATGTTGCACCTATTGTACTTTGGGGCGTTTCCTCCCTGGCCCATATGATCATTTTGAGCTTGGGTCATGGCTCTAGTACCTTCATTTCTTCGATTATTGTTTTGATTGTAATGGCGGTTATCACGGTAATTTCCTCGTTTGTTATTGTGGTTACCTTGATTATTTCCTTGATTTCCACATTCCTATTTCCTCTTGTTTTACTCAGCATTTCATTCATTCCAACCCTGAATTTTATGCTCCATAAGACCATGTGTCATCCTTGCAACTTCATTTAAGGTAGTTGGCTTAGAGGAATAGGTCTCACCCTGAATGTATGACGGCAACCCTTTGATATATTGAATAATTTTGTTTTTGGTAGTTGGAACAACATCTGGACATAGTAAGACCAATTCGTTGAATCGGTTGGTATAAGCAGGTATATCATGGTCCTTTAACCTCAAATGCCTCAATTCATCCTCCATTCTTTATATTTCTTCTTCAGGATAAAACTCTTCTAACATTATCTTTTTTAAATCATCCTAAGTATTTCTGTTCGCCACTGCTAAACCGAGGGTGGCGACTTGGGTGTACCACCAAGTTAAAGCTCTACCTTGAAGGGTAGCAGCAGCAAACTTGACTTTGTTTCTCTCATCGAATTCACTGATCTTAAAAGTACATTCAATCTTTTCAAACCAACGACAAAGTTCAATAGCTCCTTCTTTACCATGGAATTGAGTGGGACCACATTTCATGAAACTTGAAAAAGTACAATCCTTGGCCGGTTGTGCTCTTTCGGGACCTCCTGCATTACTTGCACCTTCAACATTACCAGGTCCTCCAGCACCCGTAGTGTTCCTGGTGGCACGGTCGGCAGCTAGAGCTTTAGCTACTTCATCGACAACTAATTTGGCAATGGCAGCTTGCGACATCTGCTTAGGAGGCATGATTCTATTACGACACAAGAAAAGAAGAGAGTAAGTAATCATACCGTTGGTATAATTATAACTTGCAGGAATAATCAAATTATCATATTAGGAACAATCAAACGAGTGAACAATTAGGCAATCATATAAGCAACCACAACACAGTAAATAAAGATCAAAGTGGCCATATCCATTAATCACCCAAAATTAGTACAAGGTTGTAGTGTTTTACAAAATGTGACCTAAACATGACCTAGGTTATTAAAAACACTAGTACTAGATCAACTAACCGGCAGGCCAGTTTAGTGACTACATGATCAAAATAAAAGGAACTACTAATGATACTAGACTACTGGGAGTCACGTGGAGATCCACAGGGCTTAGAAGACTATGGGTTACTTAGGTCAGCAACATCATCATCCATATCATCATCATCCTCAACATCATCATCCGCCATGGGAGCATCCCTAGCCTGGACGTAGGGGTCATCTGGGAAAGGACCAAGGAATGAGTGGGTAGATGTCACAACAAATCCTCCTCTAAGTCAGAACTTCAGGAGGTATTGCTCTCGAATTCCCACTTCCCACTCAACCAACTCCAAAGCTCGGTGACTCTCCTTGTGCACCTTATCAAACTCCAAACTCATACTCTCCATCATACTAATCACCTTGGAGACATCAGCCTGACATTCCCTTGCAACACCATCCAAATTCATAGCATCACGACCAACCATCCGGATGCGAAGGTCATTCTTGTCGATCTTCTTAACAATCCTCTTGTCAACCTCAGCTCGTTCATGCATTTGCTCATTCAACTTCCTAATGTGGCTCATAGTAGTACTAATAGTAGGGGCACGGGACCAAGTGGACTGACCTTGCTGATGTCCTTTAAGATCTCTCAAGCAGAAGAACTCTCTCCCTGCTCATAGGTACTACTAAAATGGATGACAGGTGGTACTGGCCTATTCTCGACATCAAACACAGGGATCACGGAAGGAGCAAACTCAGACTCATCATCCGAAGCAGGAGGAGGTCAGTTATTCGGGTCTGCCTCGTCATAGGGGTAGATGATCTCAGCTTCTTCTTCAGCAATAATCTCTTCTTCTTCCTCATCTTCCATCTCCTCATCCTCTTCTTCTATCTCCTTATTATTATCTTCATTCGCCTCATCTTTTTATGGTTCCTCATCATCATCTTCATCCAACCATCTATTATTGTTATTCGGGTCCTGCCAGCTTATCTACTGGGGAGCAAACCCAACAGGAGCAGCAGGAGCTTAATCAGGAATGAGTTCGTTCGGATCGTTATTTGGAGGAGGTAGGTTCGCCATGATAATCTTCGAATACGAGGAATATATAAGGTCAACATATTTAATAAAATTTATACAAAGTTTTGATGTATGCAAAATATATGAATTTATGCAATACATTATTTAGATATGAGAATTTTCAAAGTATGATGAAAAATTTAATATGTAAAGTTTAATAATCAATATATATCTCGATATATATATCATAGTATTTATTAATAAATACTTAGTGATAAATTCACCCGTAATATATAATTGCTAGAATCGTAATTGCAAGAAACGACTTCGGCGCATCTTCGAGGAGTTTGCGCGCTAAAATTTGAAAATAAAGTTATAGTTTAGGTTTTGAAAATGACCTAGTTCTCTATAACTTCTGGCTCTTGATACCAATCTTTAACACCCCCAAATTTACTCGCAGCGGAACCAACTATTTGGGTGTTAAATTCATAGCACAATAGTCATAAGATCGGGTATAAAGAAATGACTTAAAAATGACGTTTTTTTTCTAATTTCAACATATTGTCCATATCTCTAATTTTAAGTTTCAAACAAGATGTTTCCTTATGAACGTTACCCAAAGAAACATAAAACCATTATCCATTACAAACCAAAACTTGTTTTTGAGCAAAGGAGTTAATTTTTAATATTTGATAAACAAAAACTAGCGCAACTCCTCCTTTTAATTGCCTCCAAGCCTCCGAACTTCAATTACCTGAGATGAAATATGCTAAAAAGTCAATGAAACGTTGAGTGAATTTATAGGTTTTATAAGTGATATACAGTTGGTTGAACAAAGCATCTATAATATTCAGTATGCATATCTAGACTTGTGGGCCAGGACAAGTATTAACCAACAGTTGCATTGAGCTCGTGGGAGCTGATCCCATCGACTAAATTCTATATACAAATAATAACAACAATCATAGTTTAATGAATGCCCCCAGGCTAGGTATTTCGTCATATACCTATGGTATGTTTTTAATTACACATACCTTTGACCACTTAAACCGGACCTTCTTAAATGACTAAAAAATTGTACCAAAAAGACATGTATTGTGTATGTTTACATTTGTATTTTGCAGGAATGGATTATCTAAGGAAAAGGACCACAAAAATCAAAGCCAGAAATGACCCAAAATGTGCTCGAGAGACGGAAAGAGTGTGAAAGAAAAATTCAATTCAAAGCCAAAAGCCCACAAAAAGTTCAAGATCAAAGTCAAAGTCAACCCCGAGAACGTGGATGTTGACTAGGAAAGAGCATCGAAATACCAACACCCGAAACCTAAATTGCCAAAAAGGGCGCCCTCACCCGTACCCACTAGTGAGCCGAGGACCAGCCCCACTTAGACCTTATACACCCTAAAACTAAATTATAAAAAGCCCAAGTCTCTTTTATTCTATACTCGGCCCAACAACAATGAGACAAAACACATAACCCTTATAACCCGCTCCGTTCTAAGTTTGCCCCCTTTATAACACCTCCGTAGTCCTTTTAGGACTAACAGCGCAACTTTACAAACTATATGGACACCATAGTTTTGTACCAACCAGGGACCTATAATTCATTACTCATAGAAAATGGAGGGACCCATTATTGCCAATCCACCAAAACTATCACCATGCACCAAACAAACAGAATAAAACCCCTTATTTTCCTGCTCCCACTTCCATTGTTATGTTCTCCACCTCCATCCCCAATTTACAACTTACCCTGAGGTTAAACCATGTTTTAAACCCCTTTAGAAGCAATAATGATGGCAATGGGTGATCGTTTCGCTGGCACCTGACTATGTTGCGATCACCAAAGCAATTCATTGGGAATGATTACTGTGGGACACAATCAAGGGTTGTGATGGAAGCACAAATATGATAGAAGGCCAAGATTGATGCTGCTTTTCCTCTCACACAAGAAAACCAAGCCAAGGATCTAGGTCCTTCTATCCGGCCTATAAATAGAGGGCTTAACCCTTATAGTAAATGGGAGTAGTTTTTTTAGAGTTGTTCTAAGTTTTTAGTCTCTTTTTAATGTATTTTCATTTAAGTTTTAAAAGTTATTCTATATTGTAAATTCCTTGTAAAAGTTTAAGTTTTTAATGAAAAGTTTGAGGTATTGTTTTTAAGATTCTGTGTTTGATCATTTAATATAACTGGTTTGTTGTTAAGCTTTTTTTTTAAGCTCATGATGCAGCTTTTTGATGTGACCTAAAGCTTCAATAAGCATTTAGCTTCTTAATCTTTGCCTCCTTTGGTTTACTGTTTTATATCACTTTTTTATTAACTGTTGTTTTAATTATTAAAAAATCTAAAAATACCAAAAATCACAAAAAAGCTCAAATGGATGATAAGCTTACAATGGAAGAGCTTATGGGTTTTACTAGCTTGTTTCTAACAAGCTAGAGCTTGTAGAATAGCTCTTTTGAGCACTTGTTTGCCCTGTTTAAGCAAGGGTATTTCTAAGTTTTCATTTTTTTCACTTATAGCTTATTTACTATTCAACTGCTTATTTGTGCTTATTGTCTGCTTATATTTTCTTATTTGTGCTTTGTTGTGATGGCTAATGCTTATGAATGCCTAGTTGTAGTTTAAAATTTCATTTGTTCAAGTGTTCTTTAAAATATGTCTTAAAGTAGCTTATAAACTTGCATAATATGTTTCAGTTTATTTGAGTGCTTATTTGTTATTAATGTTTGCTTAATATTGCTTGTTTTACTTATTTAACATCTGGTCTTTTATAATGTTGTGCCTTAATAAGCATTAATCTCTTTTAAAAAAGCTATAAAAACAATTTTTAAAGGGGTGTTTAGTTTAACTGTTTTATGGGTCAAAATGGCTCAAAATTGCATCTTTACTCTTGGGTCAGTTTAGCTTAGCTTAAATTAGTCCAAAGATTTAGTTTGTTTAAGTTTTTAAGTGTTAAATCTCAATTTCAAAGGTTGTTTAAGGAGTTTTGATGTTTGCAACGTTGGGTTATAGCTTATTTTAGTTCGCTTATTTTGATTGTAGCTTTGGGCTTATAGTTGTTTTGTGTTGTTTTGTGTTTAGGATATGTTTTTTTTCTTAAAAAGTAGTTAATAAACAAGATATATAGCTTGCATTTGTTATTTTTGATTTACCAAAATTGTCAAGTATTGGCTAAGTATGAACAATTTTAGAAAAATGGCTTTTTTTCATTTGCTTTATTGTAGCTTATTGAATTTTTCAAAAGCTTTTTTTGAGTGTTAAATATTGTTCATTTGAGGTCCTTAAAGTTTAATCTGTTTGTAGGTTATATAATCTAATAAGGATCTGTTTGGGTCATTTATTTTGTAAGCTCAAAAGTGTGGTTTGTTTAAGATTGCAAAAGTAATCAAAAATGTTGTCCTACTGTTTGAGTCAGTGTTGAGTTAGCCTTTTCATGAAGCTTTTTTTAAGTGCTTATATGAATTTCATTAATTGCTTGTTCTTTTGTTGCCTTTTATTATAGCTTTATTGGACATTCTTCTTAGTGGGTTATATAAGCCAACCATATGCCATAAGGACTTTTTGCTAGCTTATTTTTAAGCTAGAGAAAGTCCCTATTGCCCTTTTTTGGCCTTTTTGCTTATCAATTTTGGCCAAAAAGCTATTTGCTTATTTAGGCTTATTAGCATATTACTTTTGCTTATTCTAGATTTAGTTTAGCTTATTAGGTAGTTTAAGCCCAATTTAGCTTATTTCTCTTAGCTTAGAGCTTATTTTGAGCTTATTTGCCTTTTAGTGTAAAATCTTAAGTTTTAAGCCTTTTTAAGTAATCTATCATTTTAGCTTAATTTAGTTGCTTAATTTTGTTTAAATATGCTTATTAAGGATAGTTAGGTATCTGCTTTAGCTTATTTTTCATTTTGGATTGCTTAATCGAGCTTAAAAAGCCCAACAGTTAGCATTTTCATAGCTTAGTATAGTTTAGGCTTATTCTGTCTTTCTTAGCTTATTTTAGTGCTTATTTATGGCCTATAGAAAAAGTGCTTTTGTAAAAATTACTTATTTAGTACTTTTCTAAAAAGTTGTAAAAAAATGAAATTTGCAAAAACATTTGGGAGTAGGGGAAGCCCCGGGTGAGCAAGGCTCGAACCTGGGACCTCAACCCCACAACCAAACGTTTTATACACACACACTCTACCAACTCGCCCTTGGGTCTTTTTTGGTATATATTTGCAAAATCAATCTTTTATAGTCATTTTAGGCCTTTTAGCTTATTAGCCATTTTTGGCTTATTTCATAACTTATTCGATAAGCTGTTTTCACAAGCTTATTTTTATTAGATCCCTCATTGTTCAAGCTACTTTTGCTATTTTTTTAGAATTTTTATTAATAGTTTTGTATTTTTAAACATTTAATTTCATTAAAATCGTTTTTAATTCATAAAAAATTATTAAAAAGTCAAAAAAATATAATTCTTTTTTAGAAAATTTTCTTTTTACATTTAGAACCTAGGAAAATTAGATTTGCTTTCGTAGGGGTAAATTGCAAAATTTTGTTTTTTAAAGAACGGGATTGAATCCCGTTTACGTTTTTAGTGTTTCAAGCCCTAATCACCTTCGTTTTTAGTCTAGTTTTCTTTGTTCTAGCTTTTTTAGTTAATTAAGACTTATAAAAACAAAAAAGATAAATTTAGGACTTAATTTTGAGAATTTAGGGTTTTTAGGTCCCGTTTAGGATTCTCGTTTTGCGTTTTTAGATAAAATTTGTCTTACCTTAATTGTTTTTAAGTTTTTGCCTTAATTTTCCCGTAGCTTTAGGAAACCAATCTAAATCTTTTTCCATTCAAGCATAGATATCAAAACAACTCTCGGCTTTCAATTGCATTCTTCTTTGGGGATAACGACCGGGAATCATACTCCCAGATTATTATAATTGTGATTTTTTTATTCTTACCCTATATTTATATATTTATAAATTTATTTATATATATTTATATTTTAAAGGGTTGATCAAGAGATTGTCAGTTTTGGCGCCGCTGCCGGGGAGGATTGCTTACAACAAGCAAAGATATCCGCGCGTTGATGCGGGCGTTAATTTTTCGCGTGTTATTGCAGGGCGTTAAATTTATTTATTTATTTTATTTTTATTTTTTTTTCGCGCGTTTTTTTTATGTTTAATAGTGTAAGTTTATTTTTTCCTGCACGTTACTGCGGTGCGTTAATTTTTCGCGCGTTGTTGCGTGTCATTAATTCTTTTTTTCCCTTTAGTTTTGTGCGAGTTTATTTTGTCGGTCTCATATTTAATAGTGCGGGTTTACTTTTTCAGTATCGTGTTTAGTAGTTTTTTTATGGTCTTACGCATTGTTGCGTGACGTTAAAAAAATTTTTTTTTAATTATTTTATTATTTTTTATTTTTTTTGCGAATTTATTTTTTTGGTCTCATGGTGTAAAATGACACTGTTTAAGTCTATTCGGAAATGTTACCGCGATTATTTTTTTATCTGAATGCGTCGGTACTTTTGTAACATTTGTTTCCTCCCTATTTTGTGCCAACAAATTTAAAAAAAAAAACACTAATTGGGCCGGTCCAAATTTTTGGGCTAAATTTTTTAAGCTTCTTTTTGGGCCAGCACTGTAGCACTGTAGCTACAGTGCTTAAAATGAATAGTAAGTCAACCCTTCTCAAATGATTATATATATAATTGTTGAGCCGTTTAACAATTTGTGTTTGAAGATCCTTTCGTGTGAAGTTATTTTGCTTATTTTCTTAAAAAATATACAAAAACATTTTTCATTTCTTTTATTAGTATAATATATATATATATATATATATATATATATATATATATAAAAAGAAATTAAAATTTTTTTACCAAGTTGGTAAAAGAACACCAACATATAATACTTTCAACTGAAGTATTATTCATTAATAAGTTCCCGAACCGCTACAGTGCTCGGATGAACAGTTAGGTAAACTCATCTCACATAATGTATTTATATTTTATAATGTAAAAATGTAAATGTAATTGATTTTATTTTCTTAGAATAAAGATGTGAGCACAATACTGAAACCTTATTTGGTTCCGTTTAAAACGTGACTCACCAACAATAATTAAAAACCTACTTTGTATATAAATAAGTACAATATACTTACTTGAGTGGCAATATCAGCCTCAGTATTTTTTGTATTTATGGTCAACTTGACACGATTTAATTCGAGACAATAAGTCAATATAAATACTTAATAGTTAAAAATGTGAAACGAGGATTCTCCATGTGTTTTTAAAGCTAGTTTAGGAATCAACAATGTGTTTTTACAAGCAAGTCTTGAATGGCGGAAATTTTATTAAGCTAAACTAGCAATAAGCTAAAGAAAAAACGGAATCACAATGTGTTTTTACAAGCAAGTTTAGGATCAAAAAGATCCAATCAATCCAAATGGAATTTAGTTTTTATCTCCTCACCCAGTATGTATATCTTTTTTTGGTCTTTTAGAATGAAAATCCAATCAATTCCGGTATCTCCTGATGATCCAACACGTTTTTTGAATAACCGCATCAAAACATGTTTCTCTACGTAGAGATGTAGAATGTGAACCTACAGAAAACTAACACTTCAGACCTCAAGAATATGTTATGTGAACAGAAACTTGCAGAAGATTATATTTTGTGTACTTCATTCATAATAACATGGCATATTTATAGCATTACATTAAGATACGTTGGATAAAGCAACCAAATAGCAATACTATTCTACCTAAAGAACGGTTATCACAACTGACCACTCTTCCCATGAGTCCATAGACTCGAGTCAAACTTAATATTACCATTCCAACTCTATTAACTATTAACTATACCAAAACACTATAGGGAATATTAAACCAAAGCAATAGCCTCACATGCATAAAGTGAACAATGCTATAATGAGTTAAGCCAACATTCACCCCCTTAATCGTTTATTCACGCAACTCATTCATAGCAGCGAGCAAGACATTTTCCGGACACCCGACTTTCACCTCGGTCACGTCCAAAGTCTTCTTTAGCTCAACCCCTTTTGATTCTTCACAACACCCGTAACATCTACCATGGCATCACGTTGGACACGTTCACAACCATTCGACCTCACGGTCCCACGACCTCTTTTTTTTTTCTCCCCGCCACGCCCAAAGTCATCTCCGGTTAGTAAACTTAACAACGTACATAATGTAACACCGCTAGTTGGTCTTCTCCTACACAACTTTCTCTTTGATCAAAACCTTACTGCTACGAACCTATTTGTTATCACCAGGGCACCCCTCGTCATATCTGAATGGTACTCGTTGTCCCCCTCATGGACTAATGGGCATACCAGAAAAAACAACACCGTCCCCGTCTTATGCTGTTAAAACAATACGATTCAAAGAGAAACGCAGCTCTCCTTATGGTCTTCAGTTCATATACAACCTAAGAATTTTCATTCAACGGAAAACTTATTTACTATTGATCACAATTGTTCGGGGAAATTTTCGCTTTATACATTACTTGCCATTGTCATTATCTCATTAAGCAGGTAACTTGTATAAACTAAAGTAACGAGCTTCACGCAACCAATCCTATCTTTGGCCATCCTGTCTGCATTATATGTCAAGGACAAAACATCACCATATGTCAAGTCATTATTCATCATATCCTTTATTACAAAGTACACTTACTTTATATAATGTAACTTTCGCAACGTTTATATCAAATCGGGCTCTAACACGTTTATCAATTATACCTCTAAAACCACTAAATTCCATGAGGGATTAATAAACTAAAGCTGATTGTACTCAAGCTACTATAAGCATATATCAACGGTAATATAACTATTTCATTGAAATATAAAATACTCAATTCAAGTACAAGTTTTCAAAGAACAATGTTACAAAGTCTTTAAGAATGACATCGAAAATAGCAGTTTTACCTCGTTTTCATTCTAATCTTCGTTACCATCACTTATGGTACAAGCTACTCACTCAAAAATAAAATGTGTAAAACCCTAATTATTCTATTCATAAACTTTAATTCACTCATTTTACAACTTCACAACCCTAACACCAAAACTAGAAACCTAACCCGAAAAGCTAAAATTACAACACTATGACGGTTTATTCGTTTTCTATCATTGTAACAAAACCAACAATCATATAAGTTATAATAACATAAATTACAACATTCTCAATCATAATCCATTATCATTTCATCATTCTACTTCAATTATACAAGAAACGAATCCAGAAAACCCTAATTGTGCCCTAATTGTGATTTTGACCCGTTTACTCATTTTCAGACCATCTCATTCTCAAGTAAGCAACCAAAAGTCATTTTAAACACATAAAATGAGTTTACAAACCTTTATCCATCATTAACCATCATTGCTTAAAAATGTACGAGAATTTACAAAAGCTAGAAACCCTAAAAGCCTTATATGAACCCTAATTCCAAGCTACGGCTTATTCTTTCAATTTCAACCTATTTTAATTTAAACCAACAACCAAACTTCATTGATAATACTTTATATAAGCCCTAGTATTTGTATTCCATAATTCCTAATCAAGAGTATGCAAAATATAAACCAAGAAAGTCAAGAAAACCCTAAACGAGCCCTATCTTCGATCCCGTGACCTGTTTCTGCAATTCTAATCCGTATTTGTAAACACAAACCAATTCCTAATCTTTGCTAATTACTTTAATACCAGACCTTAACAACCTTACTTTCATCTATCCTTAATCATTTATACACAATGTACCTAAGAAAAACTCTTGAAAACCATGTCGAGTTCAATTCTGACCCGAACCCCTTCACCATCAATTTTACCCATTTCAAACTATTCCAAGTGCAAATAACTTATGTGAACTCATTCTAGAAACCCTCAAGCAGCTTATTCATCTCTTAGGACCATTCCTTGGTCAAAATTTAGAGCACATGGGCCTCTCTTTTTGCTCCATCTTCGCCGCGCTTACGGCAGCTACAGAAAGGAGTCAAATCATTAAACCTTGTTTCTAGAACACTCCACCATTGATTTTATAAGCTTAGACACATTCATACAATAGATCCTATTACACGTCAAGACAGATCATAGCCTTTTTTACTTCCTTACCTACTTCAAATTGGGTATAATAGGGGCTTTGTATGTTTTATTTTTCTTCATCCCCCAACTCTCTTATCTCAACCCATTATAGAAGCAATCCTTGTTCTCTAACAGATCCAATGATCTTAGATGGTCAAGTATAGAAAAGGAAGCAAAGAAACCAAGAACGAGCCCAGGGCAGTCGTTACCTATCTAAAAGTTACGAAGACGATGTCCAGATTTCTGACCCTGTTTTCTCTTTTGCTCCTTGAAGTCACAAACCCAGGTTTTGAATGTTCTACTTCTGCATCCTACACACATTATAATGTTCATATGATCTAATTTACTCTTGTTATAGTTTCATAACTTCAAATTAATGATCATTTTCTTATTTATGATCCAATACGTACACCCGAAAACCTAATTTCGCGTTTTTCTTATAAAAAATATTGTGTATAATGTATTAAATTTTGTTATCAAATCTATCCTTGCATGCTTGACTATTCTTAAATTAAAAATAAAAAAAATAAACTACTTTATTGTTTAATGAAGGAATTTGACCTTTAATCCCACGGCGTTTACGGTTTGAAACCCTAATTTGTCCTAACGTTTTGTTTCCTAGACTTAACGATTGCATTATTTTTAACTTGTGTTGCGTTTAAACTTCTCATTTTTTTGTGTATTATAACTTATAAATGCCCTATTGAAATGTTTAACTATAGTTTGCATGAGCAATTGGAACTTTGTTTTGTAATTATATCCATGCAAGGGGTTTAATTCGTACTTTCGGGAACTTATAACTAAAAGGGCTAAAAGTGTAATTTTATCAAAGTTATAACTCCAGGGATCTATTATGTCACTTTTCAAACTCCAAGGTTTACTTGGTATATTCTTTCAAAGTTGAAGGACCAAAGTCGTAAAAATGCAAACTTCAATGACATATTGCAATTTTCAAACCTAGGGTCTAAAATGTACATTTGAAAGTATAAAATATGTTTAAAACCTTACTCAGACATAAAACTTTAATTAAACGCTTCTCATGCTTAACATTTCCAGATATTGATTAAAACGCTTAAAACCGATTATATCGTATCACAATACTAGGGAGCTTCATATAAGGGTTTTTTTGGTATTACGTTTCTTGACTGAGTTGTTGGGTTTCTACGATTTAAAGTGTCCTAGCTCCTCCAAACATTTACTGAATGACTTTCTGAATTATGTGGCCAGAACAGTGATACAATAATTCCAAAAATTCTCTTCAATCAAACTCATAACTCTTAAACCAAATTTCTAAAGTGCAATCTTCCTAAGACTTGACATATTCTACTCAGGTTGTGTGACGTGGATATTTACTATCATTTTATTATATAAACATTCCCCGGTTAAGATTGTGATAAGGTCGTCAGCTTTCATTTCAGAATATTTATTACATCTACCTACTAGGTGAGTTCATAGCCTCGCTTTTCAATCTTTTGAATGTTTTATAAACCCGCGAGGGGGATACATGCTTTGTAAACAAAAATCTTTTACATACTCGTTTATCTTATAACAATGTGATTACTTTTCAAAGGCTTAATGAATTCATAACCCCATATTTCAATCTTTTGAATACTTTTTAACTCGTGATACCTTTGTGATAAACCATGTGAATGCAAAAGTGTTTTCTAAAGTATGCTAATGCGCAGAGAGAGGTGGTGGTGTTAAGTTGTGTTGATAGGTTGGTTCTATTCGTGCTGCCACGCGCACGTAGATGCCATTATTTTATATCATGATTCATTAATGGTATTGCGATTGTGAGTTTGTGCGCAGAAACCATTGGGAATGAGCAATCTATTGGGGGTGACGGGCTTCCCCGTTTGGTATACCCATTGTTTGGGATAGCCAAACGCACTATATTTGTCTATATAGATGACCTGGCCAAGTTACCTTTTCCACGGGGACATCTGTCCCTAACCAATATCACTACGGTGATTTCCCTGTTAATGTATTGATGTCATGAGCTTAGGTACAATAATAATGTTACCCTGATTTTTCATGATAATTGTATTCGTTGCAATTATTACCATTATAGTGACTTGCATTCAATCTATGTAATATTCAACTATTTTCCCTGATAATACTGATCTCATAGGATAATTATCCCTGCAATGCATATTTCCATTAAGATAACTTGTTTTAAACTATTACATTTCAAAACTATGAATTTCACTCATTTGTGTTTAGAGATACCTGTAGCTGTGTGATATCTAAGGTAATTAAGCACTCTGTCCCCTGACGCGCTCAGGCGCTCGATTCATTGACACGAAAATGGCTTCAACATCACTGTTATCTACAAACTTGATCTTTTAGATTTTTGGGACCTGCATTTTGTAAAAACTCTGATTTTAACTGAATGATAACATATCTTTGAATAACGTCTCTTTTGGGTCGTTTTCTATGATGTATGGATTGTTTGTATTATGAAGTAATACCCGATTAGTCTTCACATGTCTTATTATAAAATGGGGGTGTTTACAGTTGGTATCAGCGCAATGGTTATAGAGGTATCTCGATAGGTCAAAATACACTCTATACTACTAAATATATCCAACAGTCTTCTTGTTTTCAGCCATCAAAGTAGAGATATTGCCCGCAGACTAAGCGTGATTGATGGAATACTAGCTATCGCCTGACTACAAATATCACTACAAATCTCAACAACCCCCCCCACAAATCTACCCCCCACCACCTACTCCCACCCCCCAAATCTCACATCCACCCCCAAAATACTTCCATCCCCTACCCCCCCCCCCCCCCCCCCCATATACAGACCATACTCTATCTCTTCCTCCGCTTTTACCATTGATATCTAACGATCATGTTGCTCAGCTAACCATTAACTAGCCGCTTCCGTTCCTCCTCCACTAACAGATTAACCGCCACCCCCCCCCCCCACCCCGCATGCTCTTCTCCACTCTCCTCGCCTCTTCTCTGCTCACGATATTGAGGATAATTTTTTCCTCCTTCTACGAACATTCTGAATTATTTTACCAGCTTTACGCAGATAGCAGTTCTTTAGCTCTTCGGAAAGCGCTAAAGATAATATAACCCAACGAGTATTCTCATCTTTCTATAATATATTCCTTGTTTGAAGGACGTACTAACAGTCGCGCCTCGCGAGCTCTCGCGCTCATTACCTATTCCAACCTCCAGATCGATTACTCCACCAGCTATTTGACTCATCTCAGTATGACCACAATCACTACTATTTGATACCCGATATTTTTTTGTTCCTGAAGAACTAACTACCACCTATGAAGCAAAATCCATTCTCCATCTTCTTCCTCAATATGTTATTGAATTCTTTCCTTGGAATTCAAATTGTAATTTTGTATCACCATCTTCATCAGTTTATACTCCTACTCACCTAAATATTTGATATATGGAAATGTTCAGTTAAGATGCATCTAAAACCATCACGAAGAAAACAAACTCGAAGATACTTGAATGTATGCGTCGCTCGAGCTCTACTCACTATTTCACGCATTGAGAGAATGGAAGAAAGACGCTCATTAATGGTAACGAAACTAAAGATGAACTCAAAGGAAATCCGTAATCAGATTATCAAACTTCAAAAGAAACGGTGTTAGGGAAAAAGGATAAGAGTATCTTTGCTCATTAAGATTTTCCGATCTTGAAACAAATCATTGAGAAATCCAACCTCGTCACCAAACGACTTCAGGAGATCTTTAGGATGTCATCTACCGGCTCTGAATCAACAAACTCATAGGAATAGTTATGCTTTATCCTAGCCACTGGGATGTGTGTATAAATAAAAACGCTTGTCAATATCTTGACTATGCTTCAGTAGTAAGCAAGTTTTTATAAGGCAATCCCGTTTCGTATCTTATTGTTTCCAAAACGTTTATCGCTCTTTCATCATCATTTCCACCAATTGCATCATTATCTCCGTCTTCATGAATCATACCATAACCTCTAAGTGCTTAAAATTCAAAAATAAGCATTTCTCTTTAAGCATTTTAAGCATCACATTTTCTTTTAAATATTACCTTTCTAAACTTGGGATGTCATTCTTATTACATGTTCTTCTTATAGTATGCCTCCCAATAAGGACGTCCAAAAATCCGAAACTCCAGCCATAAACTTTTAGATGCATCGGTAACTGATGCTGATCTTTACTACAGGTGGGAAGCACAGACTGCTGCCATAGCAAGTGCTAGTAATCCCAACAATCTTACTGGAACTCCTACAGTAAAAACGGGAAACTACAAAGAGTTTATCAGCAGTCAACCTTTCTGCTTTTAATGGTACAGAAGGATATGCAGTAGGCCCCTTATTCGTAGTTTGATATGAACTCCTCAGTATTCTCTCAAAGCAGATGCTTTGCTGAGGAAAATAAGTAACCATTTGGCTACTGGTACTTTAACTGACGATGCCCTTGTCTGGTTTGAATGCACATGCCCACCCTATGGGAAATAGAGCAAGCTTATCAACTGGACTGGACTGAGTTTTAAAAGGGCTTCTGACAAAACAAGTACTATCCTTTGATGAGAATCAAGAAAATGAAGATGATTTTAATGGTCTAACTGTAAATGGAGTGATCCCAGGACTTATTATTGAAGATTCCAAGAATTAGCATTCTTATGTCCAAAACATGGTGCAAATTCTAGAGAAACTTATGTAAGCTTTATCGGGGGACTACCGCACCTCTTGCTCTCGGAAGGAAACATACTGCTTCAAAACCTGCAGACTCTGGAAGAAGCCACCATACAGAGCTCACAGGCTAATGGCCAATAAATAAAGCGTAATTTACTGTGCAAGAAACCATATGATCACAAACCGAAAGTTTGTGATAGAAGGAACACCACCAACAAACAACAACTATTTCCAATAATTCGTAACAAAGACAACTACCCCAATGATCGCAACCAACTATAACCACTCCAACAATCCACATTAACAAAAATAACTACCAAATAATTGTAACATAACAAACCGCAACAATATCTCCATGACAAAATGGAAGGCAGGAAATTTTTAAGGCTAATGGAAACCGTGGATATAATGGACCTCATCCCCTTTGTAAGAAGTGTACTCTACATCACACAGGACCGTGCACTGTTAAGTGTCAGAATTGCTACAAAGTAGGCCATCAGACTAGGAAACCTGGTAGGAGTAGAACATCTCTATTCTCAACCATCATCTATCTCTCAAACTAATCTCTGAGACTTGTAACATATAGTATCAACTCTTTTTCATATGTAAGTGTAGATAGAGAGAGATAGAGAGAGTTATAGAAGTAATAATTCCGTTACATCTTGTTATCTGGTGATATCAAAACTCGACATTGTTTGTCGATTCTATCATACTCAAACTCTAAATACTCTCCTATCCTTAGCAAACATAAATTTTCATCATCGATTTTATTATGTGGCTCAGTACAATCAACATCTCAATATTATCTAACAATTCATGGATCATATCATTTTCTTACACACTATATATATGTTTTTATGCATTAGGTAAGACGATTTATGATCATCTTATGAAATGAATTGGAATGCTTCTTCTTTGAATAGGAGATCTATAAATCCCTGAACTATGAATTTATAAATGCTCAGTTATAGGAGTTGGACGCTTCTTTTTGTAAAGTGTTAATTATAAATATGTAGCTTATGTATAAAATATGTAAAACAAGTTTCTTTCAATCTGTTTGTATAAACAAATACCTTAAATCATTATCATTTTACCTTTAATTCTATGCTTTTCCAAAATCTGTATCTCACGTGGTTTAGCAACCCTCTTACAAATTCTAATCGTTCCTTAACACTCACTCATTCACATGGATTCTTCGTATAATAAATTTCTCTGTTATATTCTGCAACATAATATACAAGGAAACACTCAAGAATCTATGCAATGTCAAATGATTTAATACCACAACTGAAGTCAAGAAAATGGAAGACGAATTTTACAACTTGGTTGTGAAAGGAAATGATCTTAAGACTTACATTAGGAGATTTCAAGAATTAGCCGTCTTATGCCCAAACATGGTACCAAACGCCGAGAAACTTATGGAAGTCTTCATCAATGGATTACCCAAAAGTATTGAAGGAAATGGTACTGCCTCGAAGCCTCAAACTTTGGAGGAAGCCATCAACATAGCCCAAAGATTAATGGATTAGATAATAAAGCATGATTCTGTACAAGAAGCTAATGATCGTAAACAAAAGCTTAAGGATAAGGGAAATGTCAACAACAACAACTATCAAAATAACTATAACAACAACCGTAACAATGATTACCACCAACAGTAGAATAGAAGACAAGATATAACAACCCAAGAATTTTCATTAACCTATTTTACTATTATCACAATTATACGGGGAAATTTTTCGCTTTATTACATTACTTGCATTGTCAATATCTCAATATATAATGTAATTTGCATAACTAAAGTAGACGAGCTCACGCAACCTATCTATGGCAATCCTGTCTTCATATATGTCAAGCAAACATCACAATATGTCAAGTCAATATCATCATATCCTTATTACAAAGTACATTATTCCTATAATGTACCATTCGCAACGTTATATCAAAACGGGCTTTAAACCATTATCATATACCTCTAAACCCTAAATTCCATGAAAGGTTAATATCTAAAGTGAATGTACAAGCTACTAAAGCATATATACAAGTAACATAACATCTCATTTGAAATATAAACTCCCTCCAAGTCAAGTACAAGTTTTAAAAGCACAATGTACAATTCATTAAGCATGATCTCTAAAATAGCCGTTTTACCTCCGTTTTCATTCTAATTTCTTCACCATCACTTGTGTACAAGCTACTACACTCAATATACAATGTGTAAACCCTAATTATTCTATTCATAAACTTTCATACACATTTTTACTCTTAAAACCCTAATACAAAAGTCAGAAACCCTAACCCGAGCTAAATACTACACTATGACCCGTTTCTTCGTTTTTATCCATTGTAAACCTAAACCAACTCTCAAATAAGTTTTAATAACTTAATTTATAACATTATCAATCATTTTCAAACATCATTTCATCATTCTACTTCAATTATACAAGAAATAAATCCGAGAAACCCTAAATGAGCCCTAAATGATCATTCAACCCGTTTTCTCGTTTCTAACCAATTCATTCTCAAATAAGCAACCAAGAGTCATTGTAAACTCATAAAATGAATTTACAAACCATTATCCATCATTACTTTGACAATGTACAAGATTTACAAAGCTAGAAAACCCTAAAAGTCTTATACGAACCCTAATTCCAACCCACGGCTTATTATTCCATTTCATCCCATTTTAACTTAAAACAACTATCAAATATCATTAATAATTCATATTACATTGCTCAAGA
>BQNB010058475.1:18056-37749 GCA_026074375.1 Tanacetum coccineum | reverse complement strand
TATCTCCAGTGAATTGACGAACATAAATAAGATTTTTAATGATATTAGGAGTGACCATAACATTATGTAAGCGTAAAGGACGATTATGGGTAGGTAAGATGCTATGGCCGGTGTTGGTAACAGGTATGGATTTACCATCACCAACACAAACAGATGGATATGAACATTTATGATAAAAGTATTTGAATTACTTGTATGTGAATTAAGATGAGATGATGCACCTGTATCCATATTCCATGTCGGATCTCGATTAGCCATAGCACTAAAAGCACTTGGAAGCACACATGGAGCCGCGCCTAAAATACCGCGCCTAAACGTAGACTGATGCATTGGATGCTTTAACATATTACTAGAAAACCCATACTGTTTATTCAACATATTTATAAACCAGAAACAAAACAAGATACGATTTTTTTCCTTTCTTCTCTGTCGTGCGTCAACAATAACCACAAGAAAATTAGTAGAATAAGCAGCCTATCTTTTGTTTTCTTTTTCTACCCTCCACACGTATAGAAATCAAACACAAATAAATCAATTATGCACATAAATAGTTTTTCTTCTTCTTTGTTGTGATCCTGCCGTCACTCTATTTTTTTTAAAAGGTTGGGAGATAGATGGAGAAGGAACAAGAACGAGAGATATGGAGAAGAATTAGGAAAGGATCGATATGGCTCTTGATACCATATTGAAATAATTAATTTGCTTGCTTATTATTGATAACAACCAATGTATTTATAGTTTACAAGAGAACATTTTAGACTATGGGCTTAGGTCTAAGGACATCATACTAATGGGCCTAATACATATTAATAACAAATATATCAACTAATAGTTTCATGTTGTAATTTTCTAGGTTTTTGTATATTTGCTTTGGATGTGATTGTTGCATGGTGCAGTGTTGCATTTTTCAGTTGATTTAGTTATCCTTTTTTCTAAACAAATGTGTGTAATCCTTGCGTCGATATGATAATTTGGTCATCTGATCATTTATGAAAGCCGAGGTTATTTTGACAAGTAGAGTCTAAAACGACGCATATTTTGTTGTGCCTAAAGTGTGTCGTTTAAGGTTTGTGTTTGACCGTTTAAGGCTTTGTTCGTGTTTGAAAGTAATAAAATCAACAATCGTTTCGCGATGTTATAGTTTATAAAACCAGTGCAGATTCGAGTGTTTAAGCCTTTGTTGGAGTTACAATCCAATTAATCTTTGTATATTATTTTAGTTAGAAAAGCCTGCAAGTTTTCTGGTTTGGGCCAGCAGGCCAACAAACCCATTAGATGAAAACGGTGGCAGTTATAGGATTAGAATAGGTATGTCGTTTGTTTTTGATGAAACGGTATAACCCTTCACAAAACACACCGTTTGATACTTTATATATAGGAGTCGAATTATGTAATCAAATCATCCCTTTCAGTTATATATTATATTCAATTACAAGGGATCAAACCCCAACAATCTTCCTTGTTTCCTGTCTTTTATTCTTGGTTGATGTTATTGTCATGATGCTTGTTTGATCATCATATTCGATCCTGGAAACCCATCAAGACCTGTTTATCAGCCTTTGTTTTTGTTTGGAAGTAATGAAATCATCGGCCATTTCGCGATGTTATGCTTTATGGCACTTGATTTAGGTGTTTGTTTTGATTTTTTTATAAAAATGTTGTGCGTGTCTTGTTGTTTTTTGTAAGTGACAGTCGTTTAGCAATGGCAAAATCCGGGTATAATCATAAGTACTAAGAAGTGTGAATAATTTGGGTGCGGAAAAACGAAAGTATGTTTTTATATTTGTCCTTATGTGTTTATAGTTTCGGAACTTTGTGATCGTGTTTAGAGTGCCAAGGTTTAATCAGGCATATGTTCTTATCTTTGAATTCATTTTTTCAGGTTCCGTTATGCTGTTAGCGTGGGTTTTCTATGCACGCCGCAGTTCAAGATTTTGGCCAAACGAAGCAGCGACGTCACATGTACATGTTTTGTGTTGTAATCTTCTAGGCTTTTGTATATATCCTTTGGATACAGTTGTTGCATGTTGCGGTGTTGTGTTTTTTTTTGTTAATTTAGTTATCATTTTATACAGTAGGAAACCAAACAAAAAGTGTTTAATTCTTGCGTCGATATGACGATATTGTTATCCGCTGATTTGTAAAAAGCAGAGCTTATTTTGAAAAGTAAAGTCTAAAACGACACATTTTTAGTTACTGTTAAAAGTGGGTCGTTCAAGGTCTGTGCTCGACATTTTAAGCCTTTGTTTTAGTTTGAAAGTAAATAATAAGAAGTCTGGTAAAAGGAATTTTGTAGAGTTTATGGGAGCCAGAATGGACGGGTTATGTTCAGTTGGGTAAAAGGTGATAACGACACTGTTTGGGGGCAAAACGAGTCGTTTGCTTTTGAATTTATAAAAATGCAGATGGTTTTAGCCTTAAACTTGATCAAAAAACCATTGTTCTTCTTTTCTGTTAGTTAACTTGCCAATTTGGTTTTAGGTAATGGGAATCGGGAAATGGGAGTCAAACAAATATGAATAATTTGGTTGATGGTTTAGATACACATTATGGTTTGACACCTTTAGAACACATTCCCTATCATATTAACTGGTATCAAATTTTTAATGTGGCCCATCTAATTATTGAGTCTTTCTCACTCTCATTCTCAATTAAAATACTAATATAAACTTAAATAAGAATGAATAAAAAACAATATTTCTATATAATCATATTTTATTTTCATACCTACTATCTTTCAAACCTACATCAATTCCAATTTTAATTCTAAACCTTTTTACAAATCAAACGGACCCTTAGTTACCAAATTTTTTTTGTTATTACTTTTTGAAATGTAACTTGATTATTTAGTGAAATACACTTTCTAAGACACACTTATCAGTAAGATTTCTTTTTTTGTGTATTTACTATTTAGTAACAATGAATAAGTTATCACAGAAATAAAAGCAAAAATTAAATCTAGTCTTTATTGGAGAGAGCTTTAAAAAGTTTCATAACGGGACTCGAGATGAGGATTGGTAGAGAGTAAGGAACGTAACCAAATTTCAGTAGGCAATAAGTACTAGAAGCTCCAGTTTTAGAAATTTGTAATTAAATCTATTCAATTCATTTATTAATGCAAACAAAAGGTATGTAAATGAATACTCAGGGTTAGGAGTTAGGACTAAATGCAACCCACTGTCACCACCAAGCCAAATTAAGCTTTAGCACTACATGTTATCTAACGGGCTCTTAGTTGACAGCAAACATCAATTAGCAAAGTAATTTCTGGTCAGCTCTTGATACGAGAGAGTCCCAAATTGTGAAGTATTGGCGATATCAATGCATCACCAAAGAAAGATCAACTATTACCTTCTGCGACTGAAAATTATGTACATAAGGCACAATAATGTTTGTGAACTCCTGTTCTTCTGCAGTGCCAGCAGCCTGTCCAAGAAAACCAGCTAGGCGGAGGAAACGCTGCATGTACTCAGTACTATTTTCACTCGCCCTTTGGCGGATGGAATGGTACTCCCTCTTCAAGCGCTCTTGCTCGGCTCGAGGGAAAAACTGAAGAAAGAACAGCTCTTTGAAAGCTGCCCAAGTCAAAGTAAGGACCCACGCATCTCCTCCTTTGGCCTGCTTATAGGCCTTCCACCAAGCCAACGCGTCACCCTCGAACTTATACACAGCCAATCTGGTCTTAAAAGCATCATTACAATCCATCACGTCGAAGATCTTCTCCATATGGGAGATCCAATTCTCAGCATCAACAGGGGCTACTGCCTTCTCGAACGAATGGGGTTTCTGCTTATTGAAGCGCTCAAGCCAAGTATGAATAGTGGCTGGTGGAGGATTACCACCCGAAGCACCAGCGCGGTATTCTTCGCGAACCTGCTCGCGAATCTGTGGGAGCATGGCATCCACGGCTGCCTGAACGGCCGCAGCGAGTTCAGCATCGGTACGAGTGTTCACCATCTGACATTTGCAAAAAGGGTTTAATGATTAAACGGTTAAAAGGTCAAAACGCGACAGAAGATAAACGTCGATTCTGAAGGAACCTAATGTCTACCCAATCCTCACAGGTCAAGTTTTAGAGCCTACAGGTCGGAAGCCTGAGCTCTGATACCATAATTGTAACGACCCAAACCCGCTCCGGAGAGTAGGCCGAAACGTCATAATCATGGTGTCATATCAAAGCATAATAAAGGCATAAAGTCATAAATGATAACATAGAACAAAGTGGAAAGCCGGAATCAAACATCGGCTCCCGATTATGAGATCAACATGAATAACGTAAAAGAAGTCTAAAGGACTAAAACATGTGTCCAAGATAGTATAGCACATCAAAGTGTCTGCGATAAAAAGAAAGGAAGCTAAATGGTCACTTCCTAAGCACACACTCTCTCAAGCCCAATCTCCCTCTAGATACCTGCCGTATAAGAAAGAGAAAGAAATACGGCTGAGCATAACGCTCAGTGAACGGATATAATAACAATGTAAGTAATAAGTATGAATCCTGGATAATAAGTATAAAGCAGCGGAAAGATCATGAGTGTCATGAGGAAACCTGGAGAATACATCATGAAGGAATAGGAAATAAACATGTAAAACATGGTAACGTGAAGTCAAAGATATCATGAGATATCATTTATAAACATAAATAATAAGGAATGCCCACGAGCTCATATAATCATACATGTCATAATAATAATGTCGTGAATACATGCATATAATAGAGGGGCTGCCTCAACATGTAATAGAGGGGTGACCTCTTATAATAATATGGGTGGAGGGATCAGCTCCAATGTGATGGGATGTAGAGCACACACCAACCAATCACCATGAACGTGTAAACATTTAAACTAGGATGCACCCATACGCCCCTGAATAATAATGGCCAAACATGAAATATAATCTGGTAACATGAAAAGGGACGCCGCGTGAAATCACTCTCAACGCGAAAGAGTCGTGACACAGGTGCCTCATGTGTCACGGTCATGGTACCTCCATGACTAGGTGGTAAGTCATGTAAATCATGGTCATGCGTATATATAGCTCGGGCAATAGAATAAGTCTTGAAATCAAACATGTAAAGGATCATGGCAAAAGACATAAAAATGGGAAACATAGCAGTTCTGGGGATGAATCATGAAAAGAAAGAATGTCCTTACTGAAAGGACAGAATATCCGTACCTTATGTCCAGCAGTAACGGAAAGAGATGGATAAGAAGATGGTTCAAAAACCGTACCTTATTTGAATGAATGAAAGACGCACAAATTGACCGGAGATTAATCCAAGGTCACCAACTCTACAAGAAGTATAATTATAATGTTACTTAAATTAAAATTCGATTGACCTCACAAAAGTTACAAAGGTTATATCATTCTATGATGCTAAAATAACTTTACAATTTTCTAGGTGAATAACATGACTTTCTTGACTGTAAAAACTCATTCAAAACAACTTTAAAAATTCAAACAAAAATCATAGTTCACCTATGATAAGTGTCTAGATTTGTCCCCATAAACATAAAATTTAATCATTCGAAATTTAAAAGTGGTCCCTTGACCCTTGTTAATCAAAACAGTCCCAAAACAGACTGGCAGGAGGAAACTTATGAAAAGTTTAGCGTCATTTGACCATTAAACCCCTTAATTAATTATAAGAAAAATTACAGAGGTCACACATATTACTTAGATTAACAAATTCAAAAATTAGCCCAAAATTCCTATGGAAGATTTTATTAAAATTCAAACCCTAAAATTAAAATTTTCGAGATTTGATTTCCAGAACTGACACTTTTTCCTTGTAAATTCGAAAACTGACCTTCCCTACCGTCCAATTGACCTAGCCGGATTTTCAGAAAGTATATTCCGATTTGCTACCCTTAAGACCAAGAAACTAATAAATCTATTTTATCATTGAGTTATGATGATCTGTTGAACATAACCAAAATTCTGCCTAGATTTTAATTAAGAAAAAAACCAATCCAAATTTCATGTTCGAATGTGCTTGTTCTTATAATATTGTCAAAAACATAAAAATTTTATAGCTAACCTTACTAGAATGAAGAAGAAATGACACCAAGATGAACACGGATTCAATACAAACAAATATAAGAAAACTTTATTACTAGGATCACCCAAAGAGTTACAATCTTACTAATCTTAAAATCTCAAACAACAATGTAGGATAATTTACAGAGAATTTGAGTGAATACTGATGAGAGAGAGAGTTGGGGACGTGTAGTATTTATAGTGGATGATTGGTTTAATCACCAATTTTTATTGTGCTCAGTACAATAATCACACTTGTTTTCCCAAAAGTATTTAACACTCTATTCCTTAATTATACAACTAAGTTCCAAATTTACCCTTTATAGATATACACAAATGATACTTCCAAATTCTAATGCTTTATCTACTAAAAAAAATCTTTTTTTATTTTATTTATTTATTTAAATACTTATAACCAAAATACCATTATTTCCAAAAATCTATAACTTTAAAGGTTTTTATTTGTCGAAATTCTCTCATCATACCATAGGTTATATTTCAAAATTAATATTTTGAAATGAAAAACTCAAATTTCAAAAATGCGGGTTTTACAACTCTTCCCCTCTAAAAAAAAATTTCGTCCTCGAAATAGAAAACAAAATTTATGGGTTTTACAACTCATAGATTTCCCCGGTAAGGAACCCTGATAAATGAACTCAGGAGCATGAATGTCACCGAATATAACACGACGCGAATGGCAGTCAACCGAAGCACGGTGTACTGCTAACCAGTCTATACCCAGAATCATGTCAAACTCGCACATGTCTAAGGGAAGTGCATTAACTGAACGAATCTTGTCATCAAACATAGAAGGAAGATCTCTATACACATGGGTAATACGAGCGGAGTCCTTCAGAGGCGTGGATATACATAATACATGATCAAGTAATACGGGTGTCATAGTAAAACATGAGGCAAACGTGGTAGATATCACGGAATGTGTCGCACCCGTATCAAATAAAACAAACACTGCACGACCGAAGATAAATAATGTACAGTGATTGAACATGAAGTATTGGCGGCCTAAACCCTGTTTAAGTGCAAAGACACGGCCGATGCAATCTGCTTCTTGTTGGGCATGACCAAACGTACCTGCCCCATGTTCTTCTTGCAATCCGCTGAAGATGACCACCCTGTCCACATTTGAAGCAAGTACCAGAAGCAATGCACGTACGACACTCTCCTAGTGTCCCTACGTCCCGACGTGCACAAACCGGGTGAGTATAACCACTCATGAAGGGTACCCAAGACAGCTGGGAATCAGAACTGGTAGAATCGGGTAGAATGCTGACCTCTGTTCCTTTCGGTTCGTGTTCCCCATCACCGGAACTCCTGTTTATTGACCGCTAGAGAAGTTTGTTATTGTTGTTGTTGTTGTTGTAGTTTGTTGTTGTTACCGACCACCACCCGCCCCGGCCTGTTGGATCCTTGACGCTCATTATTCTGACCGTGACCCCGATAACTACTCCTGCTGAGTGGGCCAGGCTGATACTGGTTACCTCACTCTTATGCCTCTTGTTTGACTGCTCAGACCTATCATACTCCATTCCTGTCACGAAGGATCTCTAAGTGTGCAGACAGCATCCGCAACCTGGGCAACATCCGAAAACGGTAGACACAAGACATTGGTCGTAGATCGACTTGTGAAGACCCCAATGATAAATTTCTTCGCCTGCTCTATCTGGCAGTGCCAGCAAGCCTGGCCCATTAAAACCAGCTAATCGAAGAAACCGCTAGCATGTACCGGTACTATTCTCATTCGCCCTTTGGCGGATGGAATGGTACTCTCTCTTCAAGCGCTCTTGCTCGGCTCGAGGGAAAAACTGAAGAAAGAACAGTTCCTTGAAAGCTGCCCAAGTCAAAGTGTTGACCCACGCATCTCCTCCTTTGGCCTGTTTATAGGCCTTCCACCAAGCCAACGCGTCACCCTCGAACTTATACACAGCCAATCTGGTCTTAAAAGCATCATTACAATCCATCACCAGCGAAGAACTTCCTCCATATGGAAGATCCAATTCTCAGCATCAACAGGGGCTACAGCCTTCTCGAATCGAGACGGGGTTTCTGTTAATGAAGCGCTCAAGCCAATATGAATAAGTGACCTGGTTGAGGATTACTTCACCCGAAGATACAGCAACCCAGTGCGGTACTCTTCGCGAACACCTGCTCGCAAATCTTGGATCATGCATCCACGGCAGCCTGAACGCCGCAGCGAGTTCAGCCATCGTACGAGTGTTCACCATCGACATTTGCAAAAAGGGTTTAATGATGAAACAGTTAAAAGGTCAAAACGCGACAGAAAGATAACTTCGATTCTGAAGGAACCTAATGTCTACCCAATCCACACAGGTCAATTTTAGAGCCTACAGTCCGAAACCTATTTAGCTCTGATACCATAAATTGTAACGACCCACTCTGGAAAGGAGGCCAAAACGTCATAATCATGGTGTCATATCAAAGCATAATAAAGGCATAAAGTCATAAATGATAACATAGACAAAGGGAAAGCCGGAATCAAACATCGGCTCCCAATTATGAGATCAACATGAATAACGTAAAAGAAGTCTAAAGGACGAAACATGTGTCCAAGATAGTATATCACATCAAAATGTCTGCGATATAAAGAAAGGAAGCTAAATAGGTCACTTCCTAAGCACACACTCTCTCATGCCCAATCTCCCTCTAGATACTTGCCATATAAGAAAGAGAAAGAAAATAAAATACGCTAGAGCATAACGCCAGTGAACGGATATAATAACAATGTAAATTAATAAGTATAATCCTGGGAGTAGTAAATACAAAGTAGCGAAATATTCGAAAAGTGGTCATGAGGATAACCGGTAGACTGCGTCATGTAAGAATAGGAAATAAACATGTAAAGCGTGGTAATACGAAGTAAAGATGTCATGAAATATCATGGATAGTATAAACATAAATAATAAGGAATGCCCACGAGCTCATATAATCATACATGTCATAATAATAATGTCGTGAATACATGCATATAATAGAGGGGCTGCCTCAACATGTAATAGAGGGGTGACCTCTTATAATAATATGCGGGTGAGGGATCCAGCTCCCAATGTGATGGGATGTAAGCACATAAAACACCAACCAATTCACCATGAGACGAGTAAACATGTAAACTAGGATGCATCCATACGCCCCTGAATAATAGGCCAAACATGAAATATAACGTGGTAACATGAAAGGGACGCCCGCGTGAAATCACTCTCAACGCAAAAGAGTCGTGACACAGTGCCTTCCATCTATTTTCGAGGGGAGCATAAAGTTTAAAATTAACTACAAGTAGTTCATTAGGCATGCATCACCTATTTTCCCCATGCTTGTTCATTATACAAGTGGATCAACGTACATTAACTTGTATTTTAATTCACTTGTTAAATAAAAATATTACAACCACATATGCAATTTTTAACGGGGGAATAGTGAATAAAATGTGCAAAACTCTTTTTCATAATATGATGCATATGTGTAGGGGAGCTTTTTGATGAAAATGAAAACTTTTAATGTGTATCAAATGATTTCTCAAACACGTTGATTGATTTTTCAAATGGCTTTATAGATACGATGGCAATACCCAAAGACCGACCACTCGATGATAATCAAGGACATATAAGGCGGTTAAGGATAGGTATTCTGTTCCATGATCCAGCCAAACCTGAAGGGATCTACCCAGGGACACTCCAGTAGATAGAGTAGCAGTCCTTAGGTATGATTGAAAAAAGGAATAAAGTGAGAATGGGAAGAATATTATCCAAGGCATGAGTTATCACCGGAACAATCCCAACATGGTGATAATGAGGACACGTTGGTTTAACATTAAAGGGGTTGAAGAACGAAAAAGAATTGAAAGGATAAAGGGTCTGAAGAAAGAAGCCCTCCATTCACTTAGGCAGAAACTTATGAAAAGTTTACGTCTATTTGACCAAGTTAAACCCCTTAATTAATTATAAGAAAAATCACAGAGGTCACACATATTACTTAGTTTAACATATTCAAAAATTAGCCCTCAAATCCTTATGGTGATTTTATTAAAATTCAAACCCTAAAAGTAAAATTTTCGGAGTTGATTTCCAGAACTGACACTTTTTCTTGTAAATTCGAAAAACTGACCTTCCCTACCTCCAATTGACTTGAGGCCGGATTTTTCAGAAAGTATATTCGTTTTGCTACCCTTTAGACTCCAGAAACATAATAAAATCTATTTTTATCATTGAGTTATGATCTGTTGAACACAACCCAAAATTCTGCCTAGTTTTTAATTAAGAAAAACCCAATCAATTTCATGTTCTAATGTTCTTGTTCTTATTAATTATGATCAAAAACATAAAAATTTAATATGCTAACCTTACTAGATGAAGAAGAATGACACCAAGATGAACACGGATCAATACACCAAATAGAAGAAGAACTTTATTACTAGGATCACCCGAATGATTTAAAACTTCTAATCTTAAAATCTTCAAAACAACAATGGAGGATAATTTGACAGAGGAATTTGAGTGAATACTGGATGAGAGAGAGAGTTGGGGACGTGTAGTATTTATAGTGGTGAGGGGATAATCACCAATTAATTGTGCAGACAATTACACACTTGTTTCCAAAAGTATTTACACTCTATTCCTTAATTATCACAACTAAGTCAAATTTACCCTTTTTAGATATACACAATAATTACTTCCAAATTTCTAATGCTTATCTACTAAAAAAAAATCTTTTTTTTTAATTTAAATACTTTATACCAAAATACCATTATTTCCAAAAATCCATAACTTAAGGTTTTTATTTTCAAATTCTTTTCATATACCATAGGTTATATTTCAAAATTAATATTTTGAAATGAAAAACTCAAATTTCAAAAATGCGGGTTTTACAACTCTTCCCCTCTAAAAAAAATTTCGTCCTCGAAATAGAAAACAAAATTTATGGGTTTTACAACTCATAGATTTCCCCGGTAAGGAACCCTGATAAATGAACTCAGGAGCATGAATGTCACCGAATATAACACGACGCGAATGGCAGTCAACCGAAGCACGGTGTACTGCTAACCAGTCTATACCCAGAATCATGTCAAACTCGCACATGTCTAAGGGAAGTGCATTAACTGAACGAATCTTGTCATCAAACTGTAGAGGAAGATCTCCATACACATGGGTAATACGAGCGGAGTCCTTCAGAGGCGTGGATATACATAATACATGATCAAGTAATACGGGTGTCATAGTAAAACATGAGGCAAACGTGGTAGATATCACGGAATGTGTCGCACCCGTATCAAATAAAACAAACACTGCACGACCGAAGATAAATAATGTACCAGTGATTGTACCTGAAGTATTGGCGGCCTGATCCTGTGTAAGTGCAAAGACACGGCCGGATGCATCTGGCTTCTTGTTGGCATGACCAGACGTACCTGCCCCAGTGTTCTTCTTGCAATCCCGCTGAAGATGACCAGCCTGGCCGCATTTGAAGCAAGTACCAGAAGCACGACGACACTCTCCTGAGTGTCTACGTCCACACGTGGCACAAACAGGGTGAGTATAACCCTCAGAGGGTACCCTAGACTGCTGGGAATCAGAACTGGTAGATCGGTGGAATTGCTGACCTCTGTTCCTTTGGTCGTGTCCAGCACCGGAACTCCTGTTATTGCCGCTAGAGTAGTTGTTATTGTTGTTGTTGTTACCACCACCGCCCTGCCTGTTGGATCCATGGCGGTCATTATTCTGACCGTGACTCCGATAACTACTCTGCTGAGTGGCCGGCTGATACTGGTCCTCACTCTTATGCCTCTTGTTCGACTGCTCAGACCTATCATAATCCTCCCTGTCACGAAGGATCTCTAAGTTGCGAGCAGCATCCGCAACCTGGGCAACATCCGTAAACGGTAGACACATGACATGGTCGAGGATCGACTTGTGAAGACCCCAACGATAGTTCTTCGCCTGCTCTTCTGCAGTGCCAGCAGCCTGCCCAAGAAAACCAGCTAATCGAAGGAAACGCTGCATGTACTCGGTACTATTCTCATTCGCCCTTTGGCGGATGGAATGGTACTCTCTCTTCAAGCGCTCTTGCTCGGCTCGAGGGAAAAACTGAAGAAAGAACAGTTCCTGTAAACTGTATACACATGACATGGTCAAGAGATGACTTATGAAGAACCCCAACAAAAGTTCTTACGCCTTTCTTCTGCAGTGCCAGCACCTTCCAAGAAAACAGCTAGCGGAGGAAACGCTGCATGTACCTCCAGACTATTTTTCACATCGCCCTATGGCGATGGTATGGTCCTCCCTCTTCAAGCAGCTCTTAACTTTGCTCACGACTCGGAGGGAAAACTGAAGAAAGAACAGCTCTTTGAAAGCTGCCCAAGTTAAAGTAAGGACCCACACATCTCCTCCTTTGGCCTGCTTATAGGCCTTCCACCTAAGCCAACTCGACGCCCTCAGAATCTTATACACAGCCAATCTGTCTTAAAAAAAAAGCATCATTACAATCTATCACGTCGAAATTCTTTCTCCATATAGGGAGATCCAATTCTCAGCATGCAACAGGGGCTACTGCCAATTCTCGACCGAACGGGTTTCTGCTTATTGAAGCGCTCAATGGCCAAGTAAGAATAGTTACTGGGTGAGGATTACTACCCGAACCTACAGCACCAGTGCCGGTACTCTTTCGCGAACGCTGCTCGCACAGAAATGTGGAGCAAGGCATCCACGTCTGGCCTGAAACTGCCGCAACGAGTTCAGCATCGTACGAGTGTTTCACATCTGACATTGCAAAAATGGTTTTAATGATTAAACGGTTAAAAGGTCAAAAACGCGATAGAAGATAAACGTCATTCTGCAGAACCTAATGTCCTACCCAATCCTCATCGTCACGTTTTAGAGCCGACAGGTCGAAAAGCCTGAGCTTCTGATCCCATAATTGTAACGAACGACCCAGAACCGCTCCGGAGAGTAGGCCGAAACGTCATAATCATGGTGTCATATCAAAGCATAATAAAGGCATAAAGTCATAAATGATAACATAGGACAAGGTGGAAAGCCGGAATCAAACATCGGCTCCCAATTATGAGATCAACATGAATAACGTAAAAGAAGTCTAAAGGACGAAACATGTGTCCAAGATAGTATAGCCCAAAACAAATGTCTGCGATAAAAAGAAAAGGAAGCCTAAATAGGTCTCTTCTAAGCACACACTCTCTCATGCCCAATCTCCCTCTAGATACCTGCCGTATAAGAAAGAGAAAGAAAATACGGCTGAGCATAACGCTCAGTGAACGGATATAATAACAATGTAATTAATAAGCATGAATCCTGGATAGTAAATACAAAGTAGCGAAAAGATCAAAAGTGTCATGGGGAAACCTGGAGAATGGCGATCATGAATAATAGAAAAAGATAAACCTGTAAAGGCAATGGTAATACGAAGTAAAGATGACAGAACTATCATGGATAGTATGAAACACTAATATAAGGAACTGCCCCGAGCTCATATAACATACATGTCATAATAATAATGTCAGTGAATACATAGCATAAAAATAGAGGGCTGCCTCAACATGTAATAGAGGGAGACCTCTTATAATAGTAGGGTAGGATCCGCTCCAATGTATGGATGTAGAGCACACACCAACCAATCACCATGAACGTGTAAACATGTAAACTAGGATGCACCCATACGCCCCTGAATAATAATGGCCAAACATGAAATATAATCTGGTAACATGAAAAGGGACGCCGCGTGAAATCACTCTCAACGCGAAAGAGTCGTGACACAGTGTGCCTCAGTTTCACGGTCATGTACCGAAAAAATCCATGACTAGGTGGTAAAAAAAGTCATAAATCATGTCATACGTATATATAGCTCGGGCAATAGAATAAGTCATGAAATCAACATGTAAGGGATCATGGCAAAAGACATAAAAATGGGGAAGCATAGCAGTTCTGGGGATGAATCATGGAAAGAAAGAATGTCCTTACTGAAAGGACGGAATATCCGTACCTTATGTCCAGCAGTAACGGAAAGAGATGGATAAGAAGATGGAAGCTACTCCTGCTTAATGCAAACTACAAGTTACAGGACATATCTAAGTTACTTGTTCATAGATTAAGGTTACATTCCAATTTGTAACTTTCTATTTTTAGTAACTTCCTATTTTAGTAACTTTCTATTTTTAGTAACTTTCTATAATTAGCATGATTCCTTGATTAGTACGTTCCATGATTAACATATTCCATGATTATTATGTTTCATGATTAGTATTCTTGTTATATTGGGTACTTCCAAAAATAGCAGCTTCTAATTATAGTAAGCTTCCAAAAATAGACTTTCCTTAATTAACTTTCCATAAATGATAACTTCCTGATTTAATAAGTTTCCATAATTAAACTTTCCAAAATAGACTTCTAAAATAGACTTCCAAAAATAGCAGGTTTCTATAATATAGTAAGGTTTCCATAAATAGCATTTCTAAAAAAGCAGGTTTTTCTATAAATATATAGGTTTATATAAATAATATCACAATGACATTTTCAACCCCCCAACTTATTTTCTCGGATGTCATAAAAATATAATACATCCTTAAATCAGACCCCAAAAGTTTCAAGGAATTACAAAACAAGTCCTTATACTTTTAAATAGCAATTCGGCTAACAAAATAATTCACAAAACCCTAAACAAAATTTTCCCAATCACCAACATAATTATTATTCAATAATTGGCATTAAATGTTCCTGGAAAAATTATTAAAACCCTAATCCTAATTTTATTCTTTCCTTTTTCCTTATTTTCGAAAATTGGCAAACAATGATAAATCTCCAATAATTATTCGAATTACTTCTAAATTTTCCAACAATTTTTCTGAGTTATATGTGATATGAAAAACCTTAGAAAAATATAAAATCAATTTTACAAATAGTTTTTATGCCGATTTCAATACTAGCTAGAAATTAGGGTTTCGAATATGATTTGATTTATAAAATCAAAATAAAATGAATGAACATTTTTCTTTCATAGTATCGAATTGATATATGAAAATGAGTTGTAAAAATAACCTTGGATGTTCCTTAGGGATTTATGAATTTATGAACCCGTTAGAAAGCTCTTCGAACTCCAAACAATAACCAAAATCGAACCAAGCACACCCCAAGCTTCCCACTAATTTCTACCACCACTCCCTTAACTTCAAATAGTCTTAGAAAAATCGTGCAAGCCCTGGAGAATTCTTTTATGCCGCCACTTAATTTATTTAGGGTTTCGGTTTTTTTGTTTTTAATGATTTAGCAAATGAAAATGTAAAAAGATATACATAAACAAGTTTGGCCGAGTCCTATGGGCTTTCAAATTATTAGTAGTACAACAGATTTTATATTTTCATAATTTTATGTATTAATCTATAATTATCAAATTTTTTTATGTTAATAATAATGCATATTAATATTATTATACATAATTCGACATATATAGTATATATATAATTTTAATTAATTTCCTTGTATAACATAAAGTATTTTGATCTTACAAAAATTTCATAATTGCTATATATTGTATTTTCATAATTTCTATAATTAAACTAAAATTTATTTAAGCTTTTATAGATTTTCTTGCATTAGGGGTATTTTGGTAATTTTACACTTATTGAAATTTTTAGGTTTTTACAGATTGTTTTGAGTATATCAGTTTGTCCTGTTTATCAAGGTGATGAATCAAGCAAATGACTTTAACTTGACAAGGTTTCAGTATACTGGTCCAACCCTACCTTCAACAATGATTTTAGGTTGCTCATTATTGTTTTGTCCATAGCAAAGATATTTGCAATTCAAAGTCAATTTTACCTCAGCCATTGGCTACTTCGTTATAAATAGGTTTTGATATCTGCATCATCAGCAGCTGTATACATTCCCTGACCTGCTGCAAGTCATCTTGCCCTGTTGATGTCGTCCTAATGCTTATTTTGTGTCACCACAAACAGCATCCAATGCTTTAACACTATCAATCTACTCTCTTAGCGTCTGCATCTGTCTTATTCCACCCTTTATTTCATACTGACTTTGATGACGTGTTCTTTCAAGCAAATGGACTTAAAAAGAGTTTCTTACATAACTTTTACTTCAGGTGTTGGAGTAGTGAATCTTGAAGTGATGAACTCGAGTCCATGTATCCACAAAGTAATGCTGACATTTGACTGTCATAATCCAATGTAAACTTTGAATCGATGAACTTCTAGAATTGGTTGTTTACCACCCAAAAGGCTGTCATGGATCCATCTTCTTGAAATTCATCTTTGTCAAGTTGCTTTTGTAGTTGATCTATATGTTGAGTAGCATTGTTCTTGTGAAAGTATCAACAATGCTATGGACCAAAGATTGACATGAAAGCCCTACTGAATCCATTTCGATGTGAGTGCCCTTTAAGTACATCTTTTGAAAGAACTTGAAGTGTGAATAAAAAGAAGGATCGAAAATATGGGCCATGCATCTTTACTTTTGCTTTTGACATCTTGTATTTGATTGCATGCACATCTTTTGTTTTAGAATTCAAGCTGCATTCCTTTACTAATTTGCTGGACGTAGTCTCTGAATTACTGTCTTCTTTCTTAGAACAAGTGTTTTGTATGACAACTAAATCAACTTTCAATGAATCAACAGTCAATGCTGAATTGGATGTGAGAAAGAACTTCTTGTGTTGCATCAACTTCTTTTGTTTTTCAACACATTGTGGAGTTTTCGTTGTTGATAGAAGAATTAACTTCAAGCATTATTTCCTGAGGAATCCATGATAAAGATCATTGCATCGTAAAATAATTGAGCATCATATCTGGTATAATTCTGCATAACTCGCTTTATAATTCTGATTGGAAATCATTTTTCAAACGTTGTTTATGATTTTGTCAAAGTAGTCTTGCAATCAGTGGAGAAATTATTTCTTTGGTATGATGATTTTCTAGTAAATCCAAGTCCTTGAGAGAATTCTCTTGAAGATATGCATTTTTATAAAATCTTTGTAAAGTTTCTATGAGAAACTATGAGGTTGTGACTGAATTGCTCAAAGACTGTTCATGCATTTAATCTTGAAAGTTGAGTCTTCTCTGAACTTTAGAAATTGAACAAGAAGAAACGTGTCATCTGAAGAACCACTTGATGTTAGAAGTTTGCAATTGGTAATTTGAATTTGACAATCAGATAAAGATACGTGAATGGATATCGGATCTTAATGTTTTGAAGTGGGTGATCTGAATTGTGTGATTAAAGTGAAAGTAAATAATTTCCCACGGATTTAACAAGTCTAAGATTTTAAAACCGAGAAATTGAGTTCTTTTGCGGGATTTTATAAAATCGAGAGGAAACCGTGAAAAGTTAACTGTTGTTGTTAAAGTTTGTTGATTAATTGTCCTTGTAGTCCGAATTAAAGTCCTTGAAGTTTGTTTGTCTTGATGTGTTGTTTTGATTAAACGGTGATTAATAGATTCCCAAATTAGCAAAACGCGAACGAGGTAGATCAAAAAAACCAACGACTCTAATCAAAACGCAACAGACTAATCAAAACGCAACTAGTATGATCAAAACGCAACGATTATGATCAAAACCAAACCAGTATGATCAAAACACAACGAGTCTAATCAAAACGCAACTAGTATGATCAAAACGCAACGAGTATGATCAAAAACGCAACGTATGATCAAAACAGCATCGATTATGATCAAAACGTAACCAGTATAGTCAAAACGCAACGAGTCCAAACAAAACGCACTAGTATTTACAAAACGCAATAGTATGATCAAAACACCACGAGTACTAATCAAAACGCAACTAGTATTGATCAAAAACGCAACCAGTCTTGATCAAAAAACGCAACGAGTCTAATCAAAAACGACGAACAAGTATGATCAAAACGCAACGAGTATGATCAAAACGCAAACGAGAATGATCAAAACGCAACACTTCCTTCGTCCAAGAACGCACATTTGAGCAAAACGCAACGAATATAAACAAAAACGCAATCAAGCTCCTTGAGGCAAAACGCAATCAGAAATTAATTAGGTAGAGTTCTTCTTAAGTCAAAACGCAGTGAGAGTCTCAACCTGTGACAAAACGTAAACGACTGAGCAAAATCGCAACGAATCTGATCAAAATGCAATGACCCTGAGCAAAACCAATAACACGAATCTAAACAAAACGCAACGAATCTGACAAAACGCAACCGACGCACACCCCTTCAGATATGCAAAACGCACCAAGAAAAATCCTTCAAACTTTCTTGTAAGCTACCAAATGATGTTAAAACCACTTAGTAATGATGCAAGGAGTTGATCTAAGCCCAAAAGTACAAGTCTTTAACACTTTTAACCATGAAACAAAGATCAAAGTTGATTTTTTTCTTGTTTTTTTAGCCAAAAAAATATAACCAACTAACCCACGAATTTCACACAAAACAAACACTACACACCCCTTGGCCGATGTGATAAATTTCATATATCACCTTACTTTTAACATTAATTTCATATATACCCAAAGTGCAATCCATGAATGCATAATGTACAATGTTTTTAAAGCATGTTTGGGTATATATGAAATTTCCATTTTTAAGGAGGGGAATATGAAATTGCCCCTATTTTCAATATGTTGTACCTCATTGTATATTTGTTCCCTGGTCATTGGAATTAGAGCCGGAGAAATTCTTGTTGTCCATTAAATGCCTTCTTTTGCTTTATGAATGGATGGTTATATTGTAGATATCGTCTGTGACCAACATAACTTTGCTTGGATGAGGCAGAAAGTCTAACACAGTTTGTATCTTTCCCACATACTACACAACCTTTGAATCCACTGTACGAGCAGCCACATAATGTAACAAGTGCAGGGTAATCATTTATTGTCCATAACACAACGGCACGTAGATTAAACTTATCTTTTGTAGAAACATCATATGTATCAACCCCTGTCTCGAATAAGGTATGTAGATCATCAACCAACGGTTCTAAAAAACATCGATATCATTTCTCGGGTATCCCGATATTAATACTGAAAGCATGATAAACTTTCTTTTCATACACAACCATGGAGGAAGGTTGTATATGACAGTTAAAACTGGCCATACACTATGATGCCTATTTCCTGTGTTGAAGTCAACCCCATCAGCTGATATTCCTAGCCTTAGATTTCTTGGATCTTCAGCAATTTCAGGGAATTTTTCATCTATGGTACGCCATGCCTGTGAATTTGCGGGGTGATGTAACACTCCATCTGTTATCCTCCGTGTCGTGCTCCATCTTAAATCTTCTAAAATACTTTATATCTTAAATAGTCATTGCAGCCTTGGTATAATTGGAAAGTACCACATTACCTTCGCTGGAATGTTTTCGTACACTTTCTGTGTCTTATTATCCACCTTCCACCTTGGTATCCCACAAGTTCAACACCTAGTCAAATCCTTGCCATTCTTCCAGTAAAGAAGGCAGTTGTTGATACATACATGTATCTTTTTGTATCCTGATCCCGTCAATTTCATAACTTTTTTGGCTTAATAAGGTTTTTCCACCATTTCGTTACCAGAAGGTAGCATCTTTTTTATCAATCCTAGTAATTCAGTAAAGAACTTATCAGAAGCTCCGTACTTACCCTTTAAGTTGAGTAGT
>BQNB010058475.1:0-11327 GCA_026074375.1 Tanacetum coccineum | reverse complement strand
ATAAAAAACACATGGGTTTGAGGATTTAAAGCTTCAAAGAAGAGTTCATATATGATCTTAAGAGTATTATGAACATTCTAATATAGATATAAGCTTATTGAACAAGAACTAAGCTTACTTGAGCTAGAAATGGGTCGAAATGGGGTTTTCGGGTTCGTACGCCTAGTAATGACTTCAAGGGCTCCTTTTTCTTGATTCTTGGCTTCTATTCTGAGCTTAGGGACTTCACTTGATCCTTCTTGGTCTGATTTAAGACTCCATTGTTGTATTTGATGAGTTTTGAGGTGTGGTTTAAAAGGGTTACTTGTTTCGGCTTATATAGTGCTCAAAACCCTTGGTGCCTAAGTTTTCTTGGTGTCTAAGGGTCAAGGGATGTAGAGTGGTGATTAAGGGAGGGCTAGTGATGAGTAAGGTAGGCTAGGAAACTAGATATGAAAGGTGGAGTGGTGTGGAGGATGTTCGGCTAGAAAGGGGTGACAAGGAGGTGATGAGACAAACTTGGTGCTCAAGGGTGATGATATAGGTGCTTGTAAGCTACTTGGGTGGCTGCTTGGTGATGTCATAGAGGTGCTTGAGGTGCTTGGTTTCTTAAAAATGGGTAAAAGTGAATAAAAAGAGGTGTCAGGGTTTATTTTATTTCGGTTTATGGTTTAAGGTTTTAAAATGTGGATTAGGGTTAGGATTAGGGATAGATTATGATTTAGGATTAGTGTTAGGATTAAGATTTAGGGTTTATGATTAAGGTTTAGGGCTTAGTTTTAATGTTTAGGGTTTAGTTTTAGGTTTAAAGTGAAATTAGGGTTTTAGGATTTTGTTTAGGGTTTAAGGTTTTAGATAAGGTTTTATAATGATTTAGGGATTAGTTTTAGGATTTAGAAGTCATGCATTAAGTGCTTGTACCTCGTGTTAAAGTGGTGGTAAGAAACTAATGTGATTTAGGAGGTAAAATGACCTAATTTGACTTTCTTGCATTATTGACTTGTACATTGTGTTTTAGAAAGTTGTAACTTGATTTAGGAGGGAAAAGATATTTAATTGTTGTGTATTGATACTTGTACACATGCTTTAAAGGCTTGCACATTCATTTTATATGTATACATTACATATAATTAGGGTTTTGACGTAAACGTTTACGTTTAAAGCTTGTTTTGATATAACGTTTTGAAAAATACGTTAAATAGATAATGTACTTGGTAAAAATGATAGAGGTTGCGTGAGCTCTTATATTTTAGAAATGTAAACTAGGTTACATAATCAAATGGAATAAAAACGAAAAGTATTCCTGTGAAAAAGGTTGTACTTAATATAGTAAGTAGATATTACATTGATGAAAATACTGAAAAATTACAGGTTGTTATAACTCGACATTTAGCTTAGTGTCGGAAAATAACGTAAGCGATGTATAAACGGTTTTCTTCGCCTAAAGGGAGCTTGTTGAAATAGTGAAATCTCGAGTCGGATACTCGGGGAGTGGAGTAAGGAGAAGAGGTACTTCGTAGCCGAACCACTATAAAATCTTGGTGTCTTGGTTTTGTTGTTTCTTTCCTTATCTCTTTACATTATTATTGTTGTTATTGTGTTTTAGTTTAGATAGTTATTGCTTGTTCATATTATGCTTTGATTGAACATATAAATCGAATCTATACATTTTTGAAAGTAAACTTTTAAAACGCAAAACAAACGTGTAAACTATTCAAACTTATATAAACTATTTCAACCCCCCCCCCCCTTCTCGTTTTCCACAATTCGTTCGCCTTTGAATTTATTCTGTTCTGTTCAGCAAAAATGAAAGAAAAAATGCCTGAACATAGAGAAACAAATGTATCGCGTGATTATCTGAGTTATCATTTCTTTTTTTAGAATCTATGGTTTGATATGATGTTTTGAGGTTTTGGTATGGTAGTTAACTTTATGGAAATTTTTTGTTTGTAAACATATTTACAACCGTTATTTTCATAATGTAATATCCATATATTAAGTTAGATGATGGACAATTCTATCAATTATATATGAACTCACCTTTTTCAAGGAAATTTTCGTTTTTTTAATTTACTTACTTTGACAATCAATATCCTCGATGTACAACATTTCTTGCTCACTGAAGTTAAACGGGCTCAGGCAACCTACCATATGGCAATCCTATCTTCATATATTGTCAAGAATCTCATAATATATCCAAAGTCAATATCATAATATCATTTTTTAAAAGTACATTATTCCAATAATCGTACCATTCGCCAACGTTGATTTATATCAAACGGGCTTTAAGACCAAAACCAGTTAATCGTATGCCTTTAATACCCTAATTCCATATAAAGGCTTACCTATAAAGTGAATGCACAAGTTACTAAAGCATATGTACAGTAATATTACCATCTCATTTGAAATATAATATCTCTTCAAATCAATTAAGTACAATTCCTTAAAAGCTCATATACAGTCATTATGTATGTTCTCCAAAAATAGCCGTTTTACATCCGTTTTCATTCTAAACTCTTCACCACCACTTGTATACAAGCTACTACACTAAATATACAATGTGTAAACCCTAATTATTATATTCATAAGCTTTCATACATCTTTTTACACTCAAAACCCTAATTTAAAACCCTAAAACCTAAAAAACCGAGCTAGTTTCTAAACCATAACCCGTTTCTTGGTTTTTATCCGTTTTAAACCTGAAAATTATTATATAAAGTTGTAAATTACTTAATTTACATATTTAAAAATCTTTTTCATCATCTTTAACATCATTATACATGAATTAAATCCTAGACACCTTAAAACAAAACCCTAATCTAGTTCTAACCCTAAAACCTAAAACTAGGCCCTACTTCAGATCGCGGATCAGTCTATAAAACATAGGATCTAGGCAAATAAATAGGTTCTGGGTATTAAGTAAAAACATTAGGTTGTAGCCCTATGTCTTGTGATCAGTTTGCCGGTGGAATCAACCCGATTCGACGTCGGATGAATTAGTTATAGCCGAAATGGCAAAGGTGCGCAGATTCTGCACACATGTAGTAAATGGCTATTTTCTCTAAACTTTTGTATAGTAATCCCCAAATATGTAAAACTAAACGTTGTAGAGGACTCAAATATCTAGCAATGCTCACTGGTTTGAGCTTAAACGGAGTTACGGTTCGCAAATGGCAACCATTTTACCAAGACTGATGTTGGCTATCCAAAAACAGCCATGTATAAATCAAACCAAACACCCCTAAAACTTCTAGAACCACCTCCACCTTGCACCATAGCCTTCCTTACTCATCCCATAGCCTCTCCACATCACCCTATAGCTCCCACACATGTCCTCACCTGGTCTCTTAGCATCCTTAGTCACCAAGTTCCAAAATTACTATAAATAGGGGTGTTATGCCTCCATTTCAAATCATCCCCCACTTCCTCCTCTATAACCCATCATAGCAGCAATCCCTTGCTCTAAGAAGATTTAAACGTCTCAAGTTCTGAAAGAAGAAAAGAACCTAGAAACGAAGCCCCGAGTCGTTATTCTAGGCGTTCCCGAGCTAAAAAAGAGCCCGATTCCGACCCATTTCTAAGCTATAAGCTCAAGACCAGGTTCTCTAAGCTTATATTTCTGTTTTATACCCTTATAATGTTCATATGATCATGCTAAAATCATAATATAAAGCTTTGAACTCAAAAACCTATGTGTTATACCTTTTTGATCCAAAACCGTACACCCAAAACCCTAATTTCATGTTTTTGCTTAATCTATAAGCTAAGCTTGTAAACTATTGTTATAATCTATCCCAATAAGCTTAACTAACCTTAAAATAAGTGCTTTGATAAGTCATGAAAGAATTTGAGCTTAAAACCCGCGCGTTTTCATTTTAAAACCCTAATATGACCCGTTTTGCTTCTTAGCTTAACGAATCGTTAATTTAAACTTGCGTTGTGTTAAATCTTCATATTTTAGTTTATTATAACTTATAAATGTTCTATTGAAATGTTAATATATAAGCTTGATGACCAATTTGGACATGTTTTGTAAAAATTATCCATGCAAGGGGTATATATCATAACTTTCAGAAACTTATAACTAAAAGGACTAAAAGTGTCATTTTATCAAAGTTATAACTACAAGGGTCTATTATGTCACTTTTTAAAGTACAAGGTTTACTTGGTATATCTTTTAAACTCGAGGGACCAAAGTCGTAAAAGTACAAACTCCAAGGGTATATTCTGCCACTTTTCAAACTCAAGGGTCTAAAATGTAACATTTTGAAAAAGTATAAAAACACATTTAAAACATTACAAGACATAACTTTAATTAACGCTTGACGTGCTTAACATTTACTGATATTGAATAAATGCTTAAAAACTGCTTATGTTATAACTATTATATTCATTCATCATCGATGTGTCTTTCAAAATCATGTCTCGGATTCATATTATACCAAAATACTAGGGAGCTTCATATTAAGGAGTTTCATCTTGGTATTACGTTCTGACTGAGTTGTTGGGTTTACGATTTAAAGTGCCCTAGCTCCTCAAACTTTTACTGAATGACTTCTGAATTATGATGGCCCGAACGGTGTTATGATAATCTTTATATCAAAATTAACATCAATTTTCAAAAATTACATATTCAATCAAACTAAGACTTAACATATATTCACAGGTTGCCTGTGACGAACGCAGGAGTTTATCATATTCAGTTCATATACTTGCATATAACAAAATTCGCGCTGTTAACCTTTCTGGTGAGTTCATAAGCCTTCGATATTTCAATCTTTTTATAAACCGCGAGGGGGTATACATGCTATAACATGATATGCAATTTTGCATGTAGTGCTATTTCAATTTTACATATTGCCTAAGTAACGCGCTTTTCCTTTAAGTCCCCATAATCCAGAACGTTAATTACTCTCCATTAGTAAGCGCGCGCACAGATGTGACTTAGATCTATTTGGGTTAGACTCCCCGTTGGTGTACCCAGTTAGTGTAACCAAATTAACATCATTTAGAATATGGCAAAGATAAATATAGTTAACCATACCCTAAGGCTTGGATTCCATAAGTAATGGCTAACCTAAATCTAGTTTTCATAAACGGGTGTATATTCAACGTAGCCCAATAATCGCACTTGCATTTCCAATGTGTGTGTTAAACTTATACTATGGATTTCACTCAACCTTTGTATGATCTTTTTAGCATGGTTTTATCTCAGGAAAACTAATGGCACGGTAGTGGCAAAAGGAACTGAGATGGAAAATCCCGTTATCATTCAAACTTTATTGTATAGATTTGGGAACCTCTTTTGTAAAAAAACCCCGCAACATAAATAAAACGACAGCTCACCTTATTTTCAAAAACGACTCTTTTTTGAATCGCGTGATTATCGAGTTATTCATTTCTTTTTTTAGACTATGGTTTATATGATGTTTTGAGGTTATGGTATGGTTAACTTTATGGAACTTTTGTTGGTAAACTTTATGAATCTTAATTGTGATATAATTTGCACGATTGTGTGTTTTCGATGATAGGTTATGCATGCGAAGTTGTCTAATGGGGTTTTGATTTGCTCTTTGAGTCCTTTAACCTCTTCCATCAAGGTAAGAAGTAGTTGCTCAGTGGATGAGTCAACTTTCTTAATAGGAATAGGATTAGAGACAGAGAGTGACACGGTCTGAAACCTTTTCTTAAGTACAATCACCGGTTTCATGAGCTATGCTACCACAGATGTCACATCCAGGGTAATACTCACACTCATCAGAGTGATGGTCATTGAAACCACAATACTTACAATCAATGTAGGGATTTGGAATCATAGGGGCCTTCCTTATATATTTTTGATTATGTTTGTGTCGTAAATTGATGTGAACATTGTGCTTTCGTTTGTATTGTTATGATACGACTTGATAAAATATGTATAGTTGGTATAAAACAAATATGAGCACTATTCATATTATCTCACGCTTGATCAATAATTTGATACGAAACAATTTAAGTTTTTAAAATGAAACATATTTACCCCATCTACGATTTCTATAAGTATCACTCTGATCACAAGGATAATACGTAGGACTCTTAGATACCACTTGTGTTCTTTGTTTGTGAACACCAAGTGCATTTTGGAATTGTGTCCTAATGAGATTTATATCGATCTCTTTTGGCTCTAGACTCAATAAGTGCATTTTGGTTTTAATGATCGAAGGCTGGAGCTGACTGCCACCTTTTCAATACCAACTAACTCGAAGTGAGAAAGTTGATATATAACATGTTTATCTTCGTGAGAAACGAAACAAGAATCTTTTGAGAGACCTTGAGTTGCTAGGGAGGGTTTTGCATTGCATCACTGGGTCCATGATGACTATCTTCAATACCAACAATCATCTTTGTGATTCTGATAGCATATGTATTGACCCGGTTTTTGCCTAAAGTTGTATGAATGACTTCTTTCTTTAAACCCTTTATCCATACATTTCTTTTTCATTCTTCAACCTCTTCAATGTTTACTAATACTTCATCACTAGTACCTTGTTGTGATTGTTCCAGTGCTAGCTCATGCCTTAGTCAACATTATTCCAAAAATTTCATTCAACTTCATCTTTCTAAAGGACTTCTAATTCTATCTAATGGAATGTCCTTGGGTAGATCCCTCCGGTTTTGGTTGGATCATTAGACTTATACATAACGTTAACCACCTTATGACTTCATCGTTGTCGTGAATTAGTTGGTTGTGGGTATATAGATGGTAACCATAAACCCATTTGAAAATCAATTAAAGTCTTTGATAGATTAATCAAAACTTTTTACACTTTGAAAGTTTCATCTCTTAAGAAATGCCCGCTACACATGTGCATCATAAATGAAAGATTTTTACACAAGGAGGAAGGAGTTACACACTTGAGTCAAAGACGATCACATTTTAATCCGATTTATTCCCCTTCAAAAATAGCATACCATATGATGTTTTTGATATCAATGGAATGAAATGGCTATTTGAGAATTTTGAAAGCACATGAGAGACAACTGGTTATTGCATGATTATAATTGGAACTTTTGGAATGTCTTAAACAAATTCGAAAGCTAGTTGTCGATATATGTCCACTTCTCAACAACTATTTTTATCTTTAAAATTTGCCTTTTTTTAAAACTCATTATCTCTTTATACCCCCCCATCTTACACTTGCAAATCACTACTTTAAATTATATGACACCAGAGTTATGTTTGAGGGAAAGAGTTAGTGTTGAGCACAATAATTTGAAAGATTTTTAGTTTTCAGTTAAAAATTCTTGAAAACAAATTATGCTCTAACACTATACGTTTTGGACACACAAAATCAATCTTGAAATTTTGTATCCATAAACATTAAAACCTCGTTTTGAATGCTCCCCATCAAAAATAGATTCTAGTCAAAGGATTGAATAAGGACGGGAGTGTTGCACATATAATTTTTGAAGATTTTGAAAATTCCTTTTGATAAACTTTTTAAAAATTGTGTTCAACAATTTAGAACCCAATGTTACTTGAGCTCTAAAGACTTTGAATGTCTTTGAATTGACGTTTTGTGTCCGCTCAAGTCCAAGAAGTTGTTATCTTCTTGTTGTGAGGATAAATGTACATGAGTGCACACTTTCCTTTATTTGAAAAATGAGTTCTAAGCAGAAATACTTAGAAGTCAAATGTTTTGAGAAAACTTGTTAATTTTTTTTTGATAAGTATGCTCAAAAACAAGAAGATTTATCTTCTTTTAAAGGTAAAGCGCACTGAAGCGTACACTTTCGTTTTATTTGAAAAACTGAGTTGTGCACAGATGTGTACATAAGTCATTTTGATGATCAAAATTTTGACAGATTTTGAAAACCTTTAGAAATATTTTGAACAAATTTTGCTCATAAATAAGAAGATTTTTTTTCTTTTAAAGGTAATGCGCACTGAAGCGTACACTCTCTTTTATTTGAAAATCGGGTTCTTATCTCTCATTTAATAACAAGCCATTATTTTGAAGTGCGAGTTACAATATGAAATGATTACAAACCATTATGATATCAAACTAGACAACAACCTTTGGAACCCATTTAAACACGATGCTAACAGGTTTACCAAATTTTAAAAACCATTTGAAGGTTGAGTCAATTTGAGGCAAAGAAGTTGAATTCCAATGAGGACTTAAAATCGGTGTTTCCTTTAGAAATAATTCTCGTGGAATCAATGGAGATTTAAAATTCCTTTTGTTTTTCCATTGATTATGAAAACTTTGATTTTCTTGTGGAGTTTTAAATCTTGATGAAGAAGAAGATTTCCATTTGTTGTTGAAAGCAGGTGTTTCATTTTGAAAATTCATTTTTGAAATGAATGGAATCTTCCATTGTTTGGAATTTTCAAAGTAGAGTCGTTCTTGTTTTGCAATGAAAGCATTTCTGATTTTGAATATTTGAAGTATTTTGAATGACTTTTCTTTGGTCTCCACACTTGCTTTACTAGTGTAAAGCGAGAGTTTGGAATTTCACAAACTGCTTTTTCTTACTTGAATCACTTGAGTTAAATTTTTTTTGAGGAGTAGGTGTTTCATAAACTTGAGATTTCTTAGAAAACATCCTATGTTTCTGCAAAGAATAGGTTGTAAACTAAGACACCCTCTTTGGAAATGATTTGGAAGATTTACTCGTGTAAATCTTTGGTGAAACACTTACTTTTGGTGTTGAAAAGTTTGAAACTCGAGATTTCCATTTTTCCCTATTAAGATAATCAAACTTTGCTTTTAGAGCATTGTATGAAGTTATCAAATCGCTATATTCTTTTTAAATTGACAGAAGATCTTGTGATGCCAATTTTGATTCTAAAGAAGAAATTTTTTTCAAAAACTGATTTTTTTCGGCGTTAGAATCTTGAATCTTACGATCCAATTGTCGTTTTTTAAAATATGTTTCAAAATTGTTCGTTTTCTTTGAAAAATCGACTTTTGAGTTTTCGAAATCTTTTGTATGTTGAGCTATATCATTTCAAGCTCCTTAATCTTTGTTTCAAAACTTGATGTTTCATTTCCGAGAAGAATAGTTTTCTCCCCCGATTTGAATTCAACATTTGATGGATCAGAATCATACAAAGATTTTTAAAGGAAATCATTTGAGATTCGAGAGTCAAACTTTTTCTTTTTCATTAATTCAATCTTTTTAAAAACTTTATCAAACTTTTTATTTGTAAATTCAAACAACTGAGACTTTAATTTTTCTACTTTGTTTTGAGAAACATTTGAGCTTTTTGTTTGAACTCGTGTACGTTTGATTGAATCAAACAGGTTGTTGGGAATTATGGACTTCTACAACTTAGTACTGCTGATTCAATTTAATACTGCTAGCTTTGGAAGTTAGTACTGATGGTTCAACTTGATGTTGCTATTGAAGAACTTAGAAAATAGTCTAAGTCATTAGTGCTGCTAGTTATAATAGTTAGTGCTGTCAGTACAAATGTTAGTACTGCTAGTTTAGTTAGTATTGTTAGTTAATATTTTGTACTGTTAGTATTATATAGTTAGTCTGCTAAAGTGATATGCATGAGTTATATTGAGAATAGATATGCATGATCACTTGACGCATTTTGTAAGCCCATTAGGGTTTCCTTAGTGTATAAAAGGAACCCTACGGCATAGTTAGAGATATCAATCTTCATAGAAAACACATATCTCATAGTTAGAATATTTGCAATAAGTATATTCAAGTTTAGTATTCATTTTTCTTCTTAGTATTGCAAGTTAGATTTTGCATAACTTGTAGTATTCACAATCATTGTTTCTCATATAGTTAGTTTGGATTTATCCAAGTTAACTAAGCTTTAACAAGCTAAAGAAGATTTGTTTCATTAGGACTTCACAAGTATTCAGATAAGTATAAATGTTGTTCCTGACTTGAGTGTACAAAAATAGTTTGATGAACAGCGACAAACTCTTAGTAAGGCTAATATAGAAATTGTTGCTTATCAGTTAGGCCTAGAATATGTAGAGGCGCAGTTAGTTGTTCATGAGAAAAATAAAGTTGTCTATGAAGAAAAGATTGCAGTCTTAGAATTTGAAGTAAAAGACAAAAGTAATGCTATCACTAGACTTAAAAATCAGTTAGATGAAACCTTAAGAGAAAAAGATGATTTAAAAGCTAAACTAGAACAGTTTGAAACATCTTCTAAAAACTTAGCTAAACTGATTAATAGTCAAATAAGTTCTAAAGATAAAACTGGTCTAGGATATGGAGATCAATTTAATGAAAATGATTCAAGTGGTAGTGAATTGTTTAATAGTGTGTTTGATAGTCGTTCAAGTGATGGAGATGATAATCAAACAAATGATAGGTTCAAAAAGGATAATGGATATCATGTTGTTCCTCCTCCTTTAACTGGGATCTACATGCCTTCACTTGCTGACCTATCTTTTGTAGGATTGGATGATTCTATTTATAGGCCTACAACAAATAAGACTAGTGCTAGTGTGTCTCAAGTTGAAACAAGTATCACTCCACCTAGCAATACTAGTGTAGAAATGCCTAGAGTTGAATCTGTTAGGCCTAGTGGAGTTATCATTGAAGATTGGGTTAGTGATGATGATGAGGATATTTTTCAATCTAATGATTTGCAAGCAACAGACAAACCTAGTTTTAAAAAGATTGAGTTCACTAACGCTAGGAATGAATCTGTTAAACCTAAACAAGCTGAAAAACCTAGGATAACCACTCAAAATCCTAAGGTAGATAGAAGAGATTGGAATGGGAAAATGACTCAAAAACTGGGGTTAGGATTTGGGTCTACAAAGAAAGCCTGTTTTGTTTGTGGCAGTTACAGCCATCTAATAAAAGACTATGATTTTCATGAAAAGAGAATGGCTAAAAAGTCTGTTTTGCAAAATATAGGAAAGAATATTGGTCAAAGGGAAATTAGACCATTTTGGAATAATGTTCAGAGAATAAATCATCAAAACAAATTTGTTCCATCTGCAGTCTTAACAAGGTCCAGAAAAGTACAAGTTAGTACTGCCAAGAAAAACTCTCTAAGAGCAATAACATCAACTAGTACATTCAGACCAATTAATACTGCTACCCATACAAATAGAGTGAATGTTTCAAAATTAAGAACAAATGCTTTTCATAAGTCTCATTCACCTATTATAAAGTCTTTTTATAAACCAACATCACCAAATACCAAGATTTCAAATGAAAAAGTTAATACTGTCAGAGTAAATAATGTTAATACTGCTTGGCAAACAACAGTTAGTGCTGTTAAGGGAAATGGGGTTACTGTTGTTAAGGCCTTAGCAGGTTGTGTTTGGAGACCTAAAATGACAGATTTAAACAATGTCCCTAAAAACAATAGT
>BQNB010058474.1:0-37750 GCA_026074375.1 Tanacetum coccineum | reverse complement strand
AACCACACGTAAACATTTATATGATAACTTGATGGCTTGGATCGGGATGGAGCATATTGACTAGTAGAGCGTTTGCATGTGTTAAACACGAGCCATAGGTGTGTCAAATAAGCTCAAAGTGTTCGATTTGTGGTTAAACGTCGTGAACATAAACCATACGCACCAACAGTGGCCATGTAGCCCACCAAGGGTTAACATGGCTTATGGTTTTGGCTTATAAGGTAATTAGGGTGCTTAAGACTTAGGACTTAACAAAAACCCTAATGGAACCCTAGAGCTAGTAATAAGCATAACGAACCACTAAAGGGCTTATTAAACCTAACAGCCCACTATTGGGCCAAGTAGGCCCAACAGGTCATAACTGTAGGGTCCATAGCTTATTAATAAGCTCCTTGAACTTATTAAGGGGTTTGATATACTTGTGGGACTTATATGAACCCTAATATACATTAGAAACCAAATCGGACCCTTAATGGGCTTGGCAACCCATTACTGTGGCCAAAATGGGTCCATAAGCCACGAATAAGCTTGAACAGCTTATTTGTGAGCTTATGGAGCTTATTATAGACTTAGATAAACTATTGGATCTCTTGAAAATAAGCCTACACCTTAAAAACGTTTAACGAGTTCATAATGGGCCCAAAAGCCTATTACCAAGAGCTTATTAGTTTACGGATAAGCCAAACTATAAAAACAGCTTAACATCTTCAATAAGCTTAGAGGAGCTTATTGAGAGCTTATGTGCTTTTGAAATCCTTATTGGACCATTAGAATGCTTAATGGACCGTAATGGGCCCAAAAAGCCCAATAAGCTTAAATAAGCTCATCTGAGCTTATTTATAAGCTGTCACGGCTTATATGGCTTATTGGAGTCTAATGAACCCTTTTGTCACTTTTCAAAACTCATTTGGACCTAGAATGTAATTCTTGGAAGTTAGGGGACTAAAAGTGTAAAACTGGGAACTTAAGGGGTTAAAATTGTCAATAATCAAATTTCATAAACATAAGGACTGTTTTTTTGTAAATATAGAAAACCTAAGGATATTTTATGAACACAAGTGATTTTTATAAACACTTAACGTATCGGACTAGTCATAATATTAAACAGATATTATACAAATTAAACACGATTTACGAATAGATACCCAACACGATTTAATATATATATATATATATATATATATATATAAAAAAATATATATATATATATAGTAAATATAATATATATCAGACATATATACTATATATATAGTAAATTAATAACACTGATAGACATATAATTGAACGTGTGTTAGTCGTATACCTTCCCAATAGGCCAACGACAAAGATGAATACAATAAAACATAGTACAACCACCACACCAATGATAACAATGTATATAAACAATTAATTTTATTGTATTTATGGCATGAAGTGTTGTTAGCCTAAAACTTGTAGACAAAGACTGGCCGTATTACTTAGGTATTTTAACAACGGTGTGATTCAATTGCCATACTTCGTATATATTACCATTCCGCGAAGGACTACCTGACTTAAGGTGAGTTCATACCCCCAGCTTTATACAATTATTTAAATGATTTACATCCTTGGGGTGAGGAACATGCTTTTGTTTTACAATTAGACGCAAGTGTACATTTTACAATGATTACGTGTTTTGGCCTAAGTAGCGATAACCCACTGAGCCCATTATCATGAACTGTCAATTACTGGATTGAAAGCGACAAGTGTTATAAATAGAGTTTATTTGGGATTGAATACCCCATTTGGGTGAATATCTCTCACTGTGCCGGTTTACCCGACCAACAAACGTATACCAGTCCCCTAAAATTGGATGTATTAACGGGTTAGAACACAATCACCCGGGCAATGTTGGACAAAGTTATTGCATTCCAAATATGTTCCGAAGCTACAGTGTCATAAGGCTTAGGAAAACGTAATTTACTTTTTCAGAATGTTTGCATTTGTTGCTTAATCATAACCTTGAAAATCTTGCGGTCCTACAATTGATTTAACATAAAACCTCTGAATTTCACCAACTTTATGTTGACGGTTTTAAGCATGTATTTCTTAGGTCAAGTAGGATAGGTCGGAGGTTATATATTAATAACACTTATACATATAATTGTACGTGTGTAGTCGTATACCTTCCCAAGAGACAACGAGCAAAGATGAATACAATAAACATGTACACCACCACACAAATGATAACAATGTATATAAACAAGTAATTTATTGTAGTTTATGCATGAAGTTGTTAGCCTAAACTTGTAGACTAAGACTGGCCGTATTTACTTAGGTATTTAACGGTGTGATTCATTGCCATACTTCGGTATAATTACCATTCGCGAAGGACTACCTACTAAGGTGAGTTCATAGCCCCCATGCTTTACAATTATTTAAATGATTTACATCCTTGGGGTGAGAACATGCTTTGTTTTACAATTAGACGCAAGTGTACATTTTACAATGATTACGTGTTTGCCTAAGTAGCGATAACCCACTGAGCCCATTATCATGAACTGTCAATTACTGGATTGTAAGCGCAAGTGTTATAAATAGATTTATTTGGGATTGACGTCCCCATTTGGGTGAGTATCTCTCACTGTGCCGGTTTTCCGGACAACAAACGTATACCATGTCTAATTGGGATGTTACGGGTTAGAACATCATTCACGGGCAATGTTGGCAATTTATTGCATTCATACATGTCGAGCTTCAGTGTCATAAGCTTAGGAAAACGTAATTACTTTTTATGATGTTTGCATTTGTTGCTTAATCATACACTTGAAAATCTTGCGGTCCTACAATTGATTTACATAAACCTATGAATTCACCAACTTTATGTTGACGTTTTAAGCATGTTTTTCTTAGGTCAATAAGGCACGAGGTGCCAAGATACATTGGGGGTCACTCTTTGGAGAGTCGCTACTAAAGATTTAGGTCGTATTACATTTTGGGAACATTTGTTATAAACCGAAATCTTTATTTATATTGTTGAACAATTTGAAATCATGAGCTTATGTAATGAACAAGTATTCTGTTTAACCCAAAGTATCTTATTAAAATGACACATATAGTGGTCGTTCTCATATCTTGTGCTATTGATCTATGAAGTAACGCTCTTGGATACATTATTCTGCTGCGACCCTATTTGGGGGTGTTACATTTGACCATAAAGTGCTTCAAATGGTGCAGCCTTGATGCTAGCGTGATAAATATTGTTATATGAAAACTCAACTAATGGCAAATGGTTAACCTAACTCTTTCTAAAGTCGATCACACAAGCACGTAGCATATCCTCAAGATTTTGGATAGTTCTCTCGCTTTGTCAGCCAGTTTACGGATGGTATGCAGTACTCATATCCAAATTCATACCCAAGGCCTTTTGAAGTGACATCCAGAAATTTGATGCGAACCTAGGGTCACGATCACAAATGATTAAGATAGGTATTCCATGCCTCGTGACTACATTTTTCAGGTACATTCTTGCCAATCTTTCCATGGGATTAGTTTTCCTCATTGGTACGAAGATTGCAGATTTAGTAAGTCGGTCAACAATCATCCAAATGGTGTCATAACCTTGTAACGACTTAGGAAGATTCGTGATAAAATCCATAGTGATATTATCCCATTTCCATTGAGGTATCTCAGGTTGCACCAACAAACCTGATGGCCTTTGGTGTTCAGCCTTGACCTTAGCACATGTCAAACATTTGCTAACATAGGTGGCGATGTCGGCCTTCATATTGGGCCACCAATATAGTTTCTTCATGTCCTGATACATCTTGTCGGAACCCAGATGGATTGAGTATTTTGACTTGTGGGACTCGTGCATGATCACAATCCATAAATCACCATAACATGGTAACCAACTCAAGCCATATAATCATAGAGTTCTGTCGGCGTAGGGTTCCAACCTTTCCTTCGGTATATCCTTCCTGATCATACCTCTTACGTATTCCTTTTTGAAGTTCCCTGGTTTTTGTGCCTCTATTTGAGCTTCCAGAATCTGTTTAGAGAGATTCAAACCAATAGTCATGACTAAGGCTCGAACCCGTAATGGCTTATTCCGTTCTTTACGGCTTAAGGCATCGGCCACTATGTTTGCTTTCCCCGGGTGGTAACGTATTTCACAATCGTAATTGCTGAGCAACTCTAACCAACGACGTTGCCTCATGTTCTGCTCCTTTTGATCAAGAATGTGTTGTAAACTCTTGTGATCTGTGAACACCGTACACTTGGTTCCGTACAAATAGTGTCTCCATTTTTTTAGAGCAAACACTACTAATCCAAGTTCCAAATCATGAGTCGTATAATTTTTCTCATGAATTTTGAATTGGCGTGATGCATAAGCAATTAATTTCTCCCTTTGCATTAATATAGCACCAAATCCTTTATGCGAAGCATCGCAATAAACCACAAAATCCTTGATTCCTTCAGGTAGAGCCAGAATTGGCGCACTACATAACTTCTGCTTTATTAACAGGAAAACGGCTTCCTCCTTGTCACCCCAATAAAACTTAACTCCTTTTTGAGTAAACTTGGTCATTGACTTGGCGATCTTTGAAAATCCTTCAATGAATCTTCGGTAATACCCAACAAGACTTAAAAATTGACGAATCTCCGTTGGTGTTTTAGGAGATGCCTAATATTTTATGGATTCGATCTTGGTGGGATCCACGTGAATGCCTTGACTATCAATCACGTGGCCAAGAAATATACCTTGAGAATCAAAAATTCACATTTAGAGAATTTAGCATACAACTCCTCTTTCTTAAGTAATTCCAGAATTGCCTTAAGATGTTCTTTATGTTCCTTCTTGTTCCTTGAATAGATTAGGATATCGTCAATAAAGACATTCACAAACTTATCCAAATATGGCTTGCACACCCGATTCATGAGATTCATAAATACCGCTGGTGCATTCGTCAAACCAAATGGCATAACTTAGAACTCGTAATGACCATATTGAGTTCTGAACGCCGTCTTTGGAATATCTTCTTCATGTACTCGAAGCTGATGATAACCTAATCGCAGGTGTATCTTAGTATAAACGCTGGATCCTTGTAGTTGATCAAATAAATCGTCGATCCTTGGAAGTGGATAACGATTCTTCGCCGTCAGCTTGTTCAGTTCTCGGAAGTCAATGCACATTCGAAATGATCCGTCCTTCTTCTTGACAAACAAGACCGGAGCTCCCCAAGGTGAGGAACTTGGATTTATGAAGCTTTTATCGGAAAGCTCCTAGAGTTGGTCTGACAATTCCTTCATTTCAGACAGAGATAATCGGTAAGGTGCTCGTGCTACAGGTGCAACACCAGGTATCAGATCGATCTAAAATTCTACTTGTCGAGTCGGTAGAAGACCCGGCAAGTCCTCGGGAAATACTTTAGGAAAATCTCGAACGATCGGTACGTCCTCAAGTCGCTTCCTCTCCGACTTGTCCTCAGTCTTCTTTGTAGTAACATGTGCCAAAAAGACATGACATCCTTTTAGCATGTTCTCCTGTGTTTTAGTGTACGAGATGATGTTCAATCGAGTCTCGTTTCCTCAGTTGCTTCCGTCACCATGAACAATTAAGGTTTCATTTCTCCAGGGAATACGAACGATTTTCTCAGCACAAACAATGATAGCTTGGTACTTTGCCAACCAATCCATACCAATTATAACGTCGAAACTACCAAGTTCTATGGGCACTAAGTCGATATTAAATAGATGATTTAAGAAGTTTAATGTACAACGCCGAAGGATAGCATTTAACCCAATTATTCTCCTGTCAGCTAGTTCAACATCTTAATAATGATCTAAGGTAGTTGGTGTGATATCAATTTGGGAGCTAAATACAGTAGATACAAAACTCCTATCGGCACCAGTATCAAATAAGATAGAAGCATAGCGGTTGTTTAGAAGGAACGTACCTGTAACGATGTTGGAGTCTGGGTTTGTCCCTGCATTGCCCACCACATACACTTTTGCTGGAGCATTGCCATTCCCAGCTGGGTTGCCTCGGTTGTTGTTCTTCAGTTTTGGACACTCCCTCTTGAAATGTCCCTGGGCTCCGCACTCAAAGCAAGTAGCTTTCTGACCTGCCCCAGTGCCCCTTTGGTTGTTAGCAGTATTGGCATTTGTAGGACTCCTACAGTCACGAGCCAGATGGCCAACTCTGTTGCACTTGTGGCATTTAGGAGAACACTGTCCATCATGGTGATAGTTGCATTTGGAGCACAGAGGTTTAGATCCTCCGTAAGGTTTCTTCTTACCAGACCCAGCAGTGTAAGCCCTGCCAGTGTTCTGCCTCTTGTTTTGTTGTTGTTGGTTCTGATTGTTCCTTGAAGTGTCCTTAAACTTCCTTTTATTCTCCGTCTGACGTTTAACAAAAGTGCGGATCTTCTTATCCATCAGCTCAGTTACAAACTCAACTGTATCTTGCATTGTCTTCGCCTTAGACGCCATTACACTCCCATGTATCATGCCGGGAAGACCGCCGACATACTTTTCAATCTTATCAGATTCTTCAAAAAACATCTGCCCACACATCAAAGCTAACTCTTGAAAGCATTGGGTATAACTTGCCAAGTCAGTACCCTTCACCGTCAACTCCCAGATCTCCATCTCAAATTTCTTGATTTCATTTCGAGGGCAGTACTTAACAGTCATCATTTTCATAAGTGTGTTCCAAGGCATGCTGCGAGCGGCATCCTGACTAATGTCTTGACATGGGATTTCCACCATGTTAAGGCAACACCATGAAGGGTGCAAGTAGCAAACTTAACTTAGTTCTCGACTGCACAATTACTAATATTTAAGACAGTCTCCATTCTTTCAAACCATTAAGTTAGACCAACAAATCCTTCAATACCCTTGAACTTCATGGGTTGACATTTGAGAAAGTCAGTGTAAGTACACTCATGAGCAGTTCGTTCTGTCCTTCTACTACCCGTTCCTGAATTATGGCTGTCATCGCCATTCTGGCTTCTGCCAGCGTCACGTGCTGCTAATGCATCAACAATGCCTTATTCGATCAGTGCCTTAAGCTGGGCATTTGTAACAGGTGTGGTGGTGGTTGTTGTGGTTGGTGACGCCCTTATGGTTCTTTTTGTTGGTTCCATTTTCTTCAAATCATAAGAAAATATAATACCCGTTAGATTTCATACAATCATAACCGTGACATGACATATATACAATAAATAAAGTAAGATCACATCACATAGTGAAATATGCAACCCAAAGTGAGATCGACATGATATATACATGATAAATAAAATGAGATCACACCCCACAGTGAAATATGCAACTGAATTGAAATTAACAATGGTGTAGCTAAATAGACATTCATTCATAATAAATTTGATTATAGACATGACATAATACATTCATTCCATATATAATCTGGAAAACATACATGACCTATTCGGTTACAAAATGATCACTACCATTAGGTTACAAAATGAAAATAAAACCTAGAGCCTTACTAGCCGAAAGTTACCCCGTAATACTTAGTAGGCTATACAAAATAGCTAAGACATAACAAGATCTAAGAATTACTACCGGCCTTCTTCGGTACATCAGGATGTGCTGGATCTCTAGCAGGTCTCTACTGACTCTATAGAGTCTAACCATCTGTAGTCTGTATATGACCTCAGCAGATCAGTGCCTTCTACAGCTATCCTGGTCATCTTGATGTCATCTGCGGTCTGCTGCCCGCAGATCTCTAATCTTAGTCTGCTGTGCTAAAACCATAGTCCGTAGTGCGCTAACCTCAGAACATGCTGTATCACTGGCATCCATAGACTGTACCTAAGCTTCACGAGAAGCTCTGGCCTCACTCTCCATAAGTCTAGCCATGCGAGCATGAGAGCGCCTATCTCTACATAGCAAGTTGAGCTGACCGTTCATCAATAATCTATGATCCTATGCATCGTAAAGTCTCCCATAAATCTCATATGTATCCTGCCTAACATCAGTGACAAAATCTGTCATCCTCCGACCTAACTCTGCCACATTAGTCGCTGGTATGTTCTCTGCAATCTCATCTGGATCCTCTAAAACATCAGTAATCCCGTAACCTATCTCCCTATCTGGGCACGTCTAATCACGACATTCAGAGTGCCAACAAAACCATAATATGCTCTAAAGCCTCTAGTAGGTCTAGCAGTAGGAGCAGATGAACACTCCTTGATCTTATATCTAGGACCGGGAGCAATGCACAACCTCTTTCGAGGCGGTAACGTAACCTCGGGAGCATCCGCTCTACAGTCAGTATAGGGTAGAAGCAAAGGTGGTGATGAGGTAGGTAATGGTATAGGTAAAAGTGGTGGTGTCCCTGAGGGTAGTTTCTCTTATCAAGGTGCTAAGATGTAGGTGGATGGTGCAACAGCTTTCATCATGACCATAGATGCTCTGGTACGTGGAAGTACAATAGTTAGTGGTAGTAGTAGTGGATGAGAAGTAGATGGTGACTCGGCTCTCAACCGGATCATAGCAGCTTTGTAGCCTAAAGGTGCTCGGGCTAGTAGTAAGTGGTGATGGTACAAGAAACGGTGGAGATGATACAGGTAGTGGTGGTGAGGGTATCTGAGGTAGTGGAGAGGATAATGGGGTGAGTAGTGATGGTGGCAGAGTAGGTATGGCAAGTAGTCTGTCCACCTCTACCTCAAACGGGAATGGTATAGGTGTCTGAGCTCGGATAGACATCCTAGCAGTGGTACGATATGCGGGTGGTGGGACGAAGTCGACTGGAGCTAGGTGCTCATCGTCCTCCTCCTCATCCTCATCCTCATCCTCCTCCTTGTTATCAACATAGTCTCTAGAGGACTCCTCCTCCTCATCATCATCTTTGTCAGCGGGATAATCAGTTGGATCCTCTTCAGGATCCTTATCATCCTCCTCCTCCGGATCCTCCTCGGGATCGGACTTGGTAATATAACCTGGTGAGTCAGCAGTGGGTGAGACAGCAGCAGGCAGTGGCTGCTCCTCAGCTGGAAACACATCATCCTCAGGTGGCATAAACTCTGGGTATGCAGGCTCCGAAGGTTTTACCCTCCTAGGCAAGGTCTCATGTTCGAGTCTTGTCTAGGGCGATAGGGGGTTCCTCCCGCGTGTGTAAAGGGAAGGGTGCCATTGCCTTCTGGGCTGGACTCAACCTGGTTGTGTGGGCTCGCTACGCCTTCTAGGCTAGGGGCCATGTAGCCACAAATTGCCGTTCCAAAAAAAACATAGACAGGTGAAGGCGGGTGCTCAGGACCGGGCACGTAATCAGGAGATGGTGGGTGCTCAGGTCCGGGCACACAGTCAGGAGATGGTGGGTGCATCGGTAGTCCGTCATATCCGTAGACCACAACTCCCGAAGATCCTACGTCTGATGGCTCTACATAGTCACTGGATATCGATGTGTAGGTGACCGTGTAATGCTCTGAATCTGACATGACAAAATCTGTGACAATAAAAAGTAGCTTATATAAGTATTAATATAAGACTCTTATCTTAATATACGTAATATATATTATAAACACGTATATCAATCATGAATGCATCTAGTCTAACCAACTAATGCAACAACTAGTGAGTGTATGTCCTGTGAAAACCCTTTTGTATGATGCAATGTTTGAAAACGGTTATAGTCCAAGTAAAAACATTTGACCTGGTTCTCTATAACATTGGCTCTGATACCAATCTGTAACACCCTTAAATTGGGTCGCAGCGGAATATGGGTCATGGGAGCGTTACTTCATAGATAAATAGCACAAGATATATATGAGAACGACCTTAAAAAGAGTCGTAAAACTGATACATTGGATTTAAACAAATTGTTTGTTACAAAAGCCCGTAGTTTCACTTGTTCATTGTTGAAAAGATAAAGATTCTAGCACATAACAAATATTTCCCCAAAATGTAATGCAACCAAATCTTTAATGCATATGACTTCCAAAATAATGACCACCAATGTATCCCTTGTTTTGTACCTCATTGATCTCCTGAGAAAACATGCTTTAAAACGTCAACAATAATATTGGTGAATTCATAGGTTTGTAAATGTATAATGTAGGACAAAAGATTTCCCAAGTGCATGATAATGCAACAGATGCAAACATCACAAAAATGTAATTACATTTCCTTAAGCTCATGACACTGAAGCTCGACATGTATGAATTGCAATATAAATTGCCAACATTGCCCTTGATGATGTTCTAACCCACAACATCCCAAATCCGACATGGTATACATTCGTTGTCCGGCAAGCCAGCACAGTGAGCGCTACTCACCCGAACGGGGAGGTCAATCCCAAATAGATCTATTTATAACATTCACGCTTACTCAGTAATTGACAGTTCACGATAATTGACTCAGTATGTTATCGCTACTTAGGCAAACACGTAATCATAATGTAAAAATATCCACTTATGTCCAATTGTAAAACAAATCATATTTCTCACCCCAAAACTTATAAATAATTATAAATGTAAAACGTGGGGCTATGAACTCACCTCGAGTGAATTAATCAACAATGTAAGTCACAAAATGAAAATGCGTCACGTAAACGTCCGAATGCAACCAAAATTAAGTATAGGTCGTATGAGTAACTACGTACTTTCAGAATAACTAGACCTGTAAATAAATCTATATTAGCTACATCACCACTAAATAGTACTTGGAAATCATATTTATAAAAGTTATAAAATGTTTATAAAAAGTAACCTTAGAAAAAATTGTCGTAACTTTAATCGTTTAAAGTCCTGTTTTATACATCTTAATGTCGCACTTACAGCTTTCGTGTTAACAATGATATTATCAAAATATTACAATTTAATATATATAAACCCTCTGGAGAACAGTGATTTTGTTACTGTTTCATAAAAGAAATGCCCTATAAAATTATATTTATAAATTTTACATTATCGAATAACTCGTAAAAAGATTATATCTTATCGTTTTTACTACTATGATTTTTAGTGATGCTTAGAGGACACGTCTTCGTATAATTGAAAAGATTCTATCTAACTAAAAATATTTACCAAAAAGTTCCTGAAGAGAACATAATTTTATATGTTATAAAATTAATTTTAATAAAATATTTTATTATTGTAAACATGAAAAAATCCATAACTCCTTAAATATAGATCTAATACTTAAGTTTCTTAATGTTTTGGAATCCTAAAAATGTGTACTTTCTGTGAAAAATAATCAATTATTTTATCAGATGTGGAGAGTAATAAGTTTTTTTATAAAAATTTTCTTTATAAAAAGTAGTTATGATTCATAAAACTTGCAAATGGCGTATCTTCCTTTGTTATATCTTATTTGCGTATTTAAAAACAGAAACATTTTGATCATAGGTTAAAAAGTGTAAAAAACTTGTTTTGTATAAGTTATAAATAGCTTAGATATAACTTTCCACAAAGATCCTCTACAACACTTTATTATCATAAGTCTCATATACTTTAGGTCCTTTAAGAGGTAGGGTGTGTGATTCGTTATGGATGAGGTTTAGGATTAGAAGAATTGGCGTAAGAAAGGAGTGGGGGGGGAGGAGTGAGAGAGTGAGGAAGTAGGTCCATCATTTGTTCAAGAATACAAGTCCTTACATTTATTCATTTGTTACTTTAATAAGTAAACTTTTAAACCATTAATTTATATATACTTTTATAAATTAATCCACACTTGTATAATGTATATACTTCCATTCCAACATATTTTTATCATCAACATAACATATGAAAAGTATATCAAACCATGATCAAGAGTAAAAATCTATTTTACATGTTAATATGTTTCCTAGATGGTGATATACTATATAAACATTATATACACATAAAATCACAAATGTAAAGTGTGTAGGGTTTTTAGATGACCTTAAGATGATGTATGATGAAGAGTAACAGGTTCTAAAACCTAGTTTAAAATCAAAACCCAAGCTTCCAAGACTAGAAAACCCTAATTTCCAAGGAAACCCTAATCTTGCACTTTTCTTGATTAACCCTTTTAAACACTAAACCAAGCCTTCAATACACCTTAGGATACCTTAGATATGATGTTAGAATACTTGATAAGAAAATTTGTATTGATTATTTGTTGGTGTTTGGTGTATGACGTGGGCTAGGGAGGAGAGAACAAGAGAGTTTATGAAGTTTTTACTTAAGGAAATGTGTTATGTGTGTGTTATCTCTTACTAGTTGCATCCTTATATACTTCAACTTGGTCCAAGTTACTATTAGAAGAGTCAAGACTTAGTGAAACATAAGGAGGGAATTAAGGAGAACATTTTGTCAAGTTTACTAGTCATGAACTAGATATGATGAGTCCTAGTGTTGCTAGAAGACTTTAGGAAGATATTGGTGTGCTCTTGGTTCCCTAGGGTGCATACTGCATCTAAATTTTAGGGGGGAGGGATGACTAGGAAATATCTTTGATATCTTGTGATGAATTTCTAGCATTATGTGTAGTTATAAGATGTATAGGTTAAGTGTAGAAGTATAAACTTGTAATGTGTATGTTTTGGTTTAATTCTTATACATAAAATTCAGCTACAATGAATAACATGGGTGGCGTTTTATAAAACTTTGAGTATTCGGTATAATAATGGGTATTTGTTAAAGCATAGATAAGTTTTGGTGGTTCCGTGAATGCCTAAATGTATTTTATCACAAAACGTAAACACTTTACGTAACCAATAAAAATAAATTGTGCAAAGTTAATAATTATCCTCTAAATAATTATCTAACACTTGCTTGACGTAAACATTTAATTGTTTGATGCCCGTTTATGTTGAATGACAATTTTTAGTTTACGTGTTTTAACTTAACGATTAGAATTAAAAGAAAACGCATACGAGACTAAAAATAAATAGTGAAATAAATGATGTCGTAAAAGGACCTGAAAACACAAGGTGTTATAGTCTTCCCCTGTTATGGACCAGTGAGTTGAACTTCTCCAACCTCGGCCCAACAAACAGGTGAACGCCACTTTCGACCATAAAGTACTTCAAATGGTGCAGGCTTGATGCTAGTGTGATAACTATTGTTATACGAAAACTCGACTAATGGCAAATGGTTAACCCAACCCTTTCCAAAGTCGATCACACAAGCACGTAGCATATCCTCGAGAGTTTGGATAGTTCTCTTGATTTGTCCGTCAGTTTGCGGATGGTATGCAGTACTCATATCCAAATTCGTACCCAAGGCCTTTTAAAGTGACCTCCAGAAATTTGATGCGAACCTAGGGTCGCGATCACAAATGATTAAGATAGGTATTCCATGCCTCGTGACTACCTCTTTCAGGTACATTCTTGCCAATCTTTCCATAGGACCAGTTTCCCTCATTGGTACGAAGATTGCAGATTTAGTAAGTCAGTCAACAATCACCCAAATGGTGTCATAACCTTGTGACAACTTAGGAAGCTTTGTGATAAAATCCATAGTGATATTATCCCATTTCTATTGAGGTATCTCCGGTTGCACCAACAAACCCGATGGCCTTTGGTGTTCAGCCTTGACCTTAGCACATGTCAAACATTTGCTAACATAGGTGGCGATGTCGGCCTTCATATTGGGCCACCAATATAGCTTCTTCATGTCCTGATACATCTTGTCAAAACCCAGATGGATTGAGTATTTTGACTTGTGGGACTCGTGCATGATCACAATCCATAAATCACCATAACATGGTAACCAACTCCTGCCATTTAAGCATAGAGTTCCATCGACGCGGGGTTCTAACCTTTCCTTCGGTATACCCTTCTTGATCATACCTCCTACGTCTTCCTTTTTGAAGTTCTATGGTTTCTGTGTCTCTATTTGAGCTTCTAGAATCTGTTTGGGGAGATTCAAACCAATAGTCTTGGCTAAGGCTCGAACCCGTAATGGCTTATTCCGTTCTTTACGGATTAAGGCATCGGCCACTATGTTTGCTTTCCTAGGGTGGTAACGTATTTCACAATCGTAATCGTTGAGCAACTCTAACCAACGACGTTGCCTTATGTTCAGCTCCTTTTGATCAAGAATGTGTTGTAAACTCTTGTGATCTGTGAACACCGTACACTTGGTTCCATACAAATAGTGTCTCCAAACTTTTAGAGCAAACACTACCGATCCAAGTTCCAAATCATGAGTCGTATAATTTTTCTCATGAATTTTTAATTGGCGTGATGCATAAGCAATTAATTTCTCCCTTTACATTAATACAACACTCAATCCTTTATGCAAAGCATCGCAATAAACCACATTATCCTCGATTCTTTCAGGTAGAGCCAGAATTGGCGCACTACACAACTTCTGCTTTATTAACTGGAAAGTGGCTTCCACCTTGTTACCCCAATCAAACTTAACTCCTTTATGAGGAATCTTGGTCATTGACTTGGTGATCTTCGAAAACCCTTTAATGAATCTTCGATAATACCCAGCAAGACCTAAAAATTGACGAATCTCCATTGGTCATTTAGGAGATGCCCAATATTTTATGGATTCGATCTTGGCGGGATCTACGTGAATGCCTTGACTATCAATCACGTGGCCGAGAAATTGTACCTTGGGAATCTAAAATTCACATTTAGAGAATTTAGCATACAACTCCTCTTTCTTAAGCAATTCCAAAATTGCCTTAAGATGTTCTTTATGTTCCTTCTTGTTCCTTGAATAGATAAGGATATCGTCAATAAAGATCCATAAATACCGCTGTTGCATTCATCAAACCAAATGGCATAACTTAGAACTCGTAATGACCATATCGAGTTCTGAATGCCGTCTTCAGAATATCTTCTTCATGTGCTCGAAGCTGATGATAACCTGATTGCAGGTCTATCTTAGAATAAACGCTGGATCCTTGTAGTTGATCAAATAAATCGTCGATCCTTGGGAGTGGATAACGATTCTTCACTGTCAGCTTGTTCAGTTCTTCGTAGTCAATGCACATTCGAAATGATCCAACCTTCTTCTTGATAAACAAGACCGGAGCTCCCCAAGGTGAGGAACTTAGCCTTATGAATCCTTTGTCAAAAAGCTCTTGGAGTTAGTCTGGCAATTCCTTCATTTCAGATGGAGCTAATCAGTAAGGTGCTCGTGCTACAGGTGCAGCACCAAGCATCATATCGATCTGAAATTCCACTTGTCGAGTCGGTGGAAGTCCTGACAAGTCCTTAAAAAATACTTTAGGAAAATCTCAAACGATCGGTACGTCCTCAAGTCGCTTCTCCTCTGACTTATCCTCAGTCTTCTTTATAGTAACATATGCCAAAAAGATATGACATCCTTTTAGCATGTACTTCTGCGTTTTAGTGCACGAGATGATGTTTAATTGAGTCTTGTTTCCCTGGTTGCTTCTGTCACCATGAATAATTAAGGTTTCATTTCTCCAGGGAATACGAACGATTTTCTCGGCATAAACAATGACAGCTTGGTACTTTGCCAACCAATCCATACCAATTATGACGTCAAAACTACCAAGTTCTACGGGCATTAAGTCGATATTAAATAGATGATTTAAGAAGTTTAATGTACAACCCCGAATGATAGTGTTTAACCTAATTATTCTCCCGTCAGCTAGTTCAACATCATAATAATGATCTAAGGTGGTTGGTGTGATATAAATTTAGGAGCTAAATGCAGTAGACACAAAACTCCTATCGACACCAGTATCAAATAAGATAGAAGCATAGCGGTTGTTTAGAAGGAACGTACCTGTAACGATGTTGGAGTCCGGGTTTGTCCCTGCATTGCCCACCACATACACTTTTGCTGGTGCATTTCCATTTCCACCTTGATTACCACGGTTGTTGTTCTTCAACTTTGGACACTCCCTCTTGAAATATCCCTGGGCTCTGCACTCAAAGCAAGTAGCTTTCTGACCTGCCCTAGTGCCCCTTTAGTTATTAGCAGTATTGGCATTTGTAGGACTCCTACAGTCACGGGCCAGATGGCCAACTCTGTTGCACTTGTGGCATTTGGGAGCACACTGTACATCATGGTGATAGTTGCATTTGTAGCACATAGGTTTAGATCCTTCATAAGGTTTCTTCTCACCAGACCCAGCAGCATAAGCCCTGTCAGTGTTCTGCCTCTTATTTTGTTGTTGGTTCTGATTGTTCATTGAAGTGTCCTTAAACTTCTGTTTATTCTCAGTCTGACGTTCAGCAAAAGTGCGAATCTTCTTATCCATCAGCTCATTTGCAAACTCAACTGCATATTGCATTGTCTTCGGCTTAGATGCCATTACACTCCTATGTATCTTGTTACGAAGACCGCCAACATACTTTTCAATCTTATCAGACTCTTCGAGAAACATCCTCCCGCACATCGAAGCTAACTCCTGAAAGCTTTGGGCATAACTTGCCAAGTCAGTACCCTTCACCTTCAACTCCCAGATCTCCATCTCCAATTTCTTGATTTCATTTCGAGGGCAGTACTTAGCAGTCATCATTTTCATAAGTGTGTTCCAAGGCAACACCATGAAGGGTGCAAGTAGCAAACTTAACTTGGTTCTTGGCTGCACAATTACTGATATTGAAGACAGCCTCTATTCTTTCAAACCATTGAGTTAGACCAACAACTCCTTTAGTACCCTTGAAGTTTATAGGTTGACATTTGAGAAGTCAGTGTAAGTACACTCACGAGCAGTTCGTTTTGTCCTTCTACTACCTGTTCCTGAATTATGGCTGTCATCATCATTTCGGCTTCTGTCAGTGTCACGTATTGCTAATACATCAACAATGCCTTGGTCGATCAGTGCCTTAAGCTGGGCATTTGTGACAGGTGTGGTGGTGGTTGTTGTGGTTGGTGACGCCCTTGTGGTTCTTTTCGTTGGTGCCATTTTCTTCAAATTATAAGAAAATATAATACCCGTTAGATTTCATACAATTATAACCGTGACATGACATATACACAATAAATAAAGTAAGATCTCAGTCTCAAATGCCGCTGTATTCCTCATCTTGAGGGACAGGACCATCTGTAGTACATCAGAAGGGTCGGCCGAGCTAGGTGCGGCTCCTTCTCCTCTCCCGTCCTTCTCAAACATCATCAATCAACGTTGGTCATCATAGATGACTCATTTATAATTGTCTCATCCGTCAGCGGGAGTTAGCAGGATCCTCCTCGGTCCCCTTGTCTCGTTCCGGATCTGAATTAGCAATGTAGCCGGTGATAGTGCAGTAGGTGAGGCATCAGCAGATAGAGGTTGATCTATCATTGGTCCCCCACCTCCTTATCATAAGAAGCTCACAACTGGAATCTCCATGGCTCAGAATTTTATATAAACAGACGTGTAGTAACCGTCGAGTAATGAAAAACAATAACTGCTTGCAACGAGCAAAACTTAAACGTTATAAAATATATTATATAAGGCTGGTATGGTAAATACGAGTATGCACTTATGGCATAAATGAATGATGGTAAGGTATCATATTCGATAGCTTAATGTTTAGGTAGCGCTTAGGACCTACGAGCTTATCGTACTACCTTGCCTAAAGAAATGTTCCCCTATTCATATACATAACCCTTATATAAATAATTGTTGAGTTGTGCGAAAGAATGCAACTCAATCATTGTATATATCTAATATACCCTTAATAGTTAACGTAGCGTACTAATAATATGAACACGTATATGCATCCATGTAAGCCATCTAGTAAAAGTGAACTAATGCAAACAACTAGTGTATGTAAAACCAGTAAAAAATGTTTGAGAAACGTTATAGGTACCAGCAAACATTTGACCGAGGTTCTCTATAACCTTGGCTCTTGATACCAATACTTAACACCCCTAAAAAGGGTCGCAGCGGAATAAGATCTTTGGCATGTTATCTTTCATAGGATCCAATAACACAAGATATATATAGAACGACCAAAAAGTCGTTTTAAAACTGATACATTGGATTTAACAAATATTTGATACAAATAGCCCAAAGCTTTAACTTGTTCCTTATTATTATTACAAACATACTGGTTCACAATACTACGATTTCTCAAAACATAATGCAACCATATCTTTAGCATGACATCCCAAACAAAATCACCAATGTATCCTTGGCACCTTATGCTTACTGATCTCCTGAAAAACATTGCTTTAAAAACGTCAACAATAATGTTGGTGAATTCATAGGTTTGATAAATCATAATATGCAGGACCGCAAGACTTTCCCCGTGATAATGCAACACATGCAGACATCACAAAACCATATTACATTTTCCTAAGCTCATGACACTGAAGCTCGACAATCTTTCTTGCAATAATATATATTGCAATTTCTGCCCGATTAGATGTTTAACCCGAAACATCCCAAGAATCAGACAAGACTATACGTACGACGTCCCGTGATACTAGTCACCCGAACGGATGGTCAATCCCCAAATAGATCTATTCAATGAACATTCGCGCTCACAATAAGTAATTCACAACTACATCTATGCAATTGATAGTTCATGATAATGGCTCAAGACTTGGGTTATCGGATCAGCTACTTTCGGCAAACATGTAATCAATATAAAATATACACTTCCGTCTAATTTATAAAACAAAGCATGTTTCCACCCCAAAGTTATAAATCATTGAAATCATAAAAATATGGGCCTATGAACTCACCTTGAGTTCTGATAATCCAAATATCACAGATAACAGCGTCACGCAAATCGTCAAATGCAACCTATTTAATTTAAGGTCGTATAAGTAACCATGTACATCGTTTAATAACACAATAGTACATGTCTATGTTAGTTTTACATCAACTATCGTCGGGCGCTATCATAATAAAGATCAGTAGTGAACCGTATAAGAGCTAGGACACTTTAAATGAAATCCTGCAACTTTCGACGAGACGCCAAGCCAATCCCAAGAGGCCTCATTATGAAACTCCCTAGTAATATAGTACTTTGATAATCACATATAATTCTATACAGCTTAATCACCATCTAATTGTTTTGGAAAAATTGCGTTTAATTAGTTAAAACGTTTATAATTACCGTTGTAGTAAAACTGGCGTAACTTTCGCGTTTTAAGCCTGATTTTGACGTTTCTTATGCCCACGCTTTCGTATTAGGACGAGTTATCATAATTTGCATTTTTCATAATTTTGACCCTCTGATGAACACTACTTTTTTACTGTTTCACGATTACCAGTTGTAAAGTATTTTTATAGTTTTATTCAACGTCAAACCCGTTAAACGTCGTATTTTATTCGTTATAGCTCCTTTAAAGCGATTATTTTCGGAGCACGTCTCGGTTATTGAAAACTATATCAATTTAAAAGGTTTATAAAAATAAAAGTTTCTGTCATGAATAGTGTTTTACTGCTCATAGTTTATAAAGTTATTTTTATAAACTTTTAATTACCGAATACTCGCGAAATTCATAACTTCTTCATTATTAATTGAAAAATCATGATTCTTATCATTTTAGAATCCTAAAAATGTTTTTTATTTGTTAAAAATATCCAACTTGCTGTTTCATAAGAATTTTTATAAAAGTTATTTTTAATACTCGTTAATTTCCGTATAAACTCGTAATTAGCGTAACATTTTCGTTATTTATATATCCGTTTGACAAGTTTCTTACCTTTCCGAAATCGTTATGAATGTAAGAATAATTATAAAACATAATATCCAACTGTTTGTAATTCGATTCCAAACAGCCCCTTAATAATCTATATATTCTACTTATTTTTTTTTTTTTTTTTTTTTTTTTTTTTTTTTTTTTTTTTTTTTTTTTTACTTATTTTTTTTTTTTTTTTTTTTATTTTTTAATTTTTTTTTTTTTTTTTTTTTTTTGTTTTCTTTACATTTTTTTTGTTTTTTTTTTTTTTTATTTTTTATTTTTTGAGTTACTTATTTTTTTTTATTTTTTTTTTAATCTTATTTTTTTTTGTTTTTTTTTTTTTTTTTTTGATTTTTTTTTTTTTTTTTTCTTTTTTTTTTTTTTTTTTTTTTTTTTTTGTTATTTAAACTTGTTTTATATACTTTTTAACTAAGTAATTTCCACAAGTTTTTCCCACACTCTTAATATACTATATCATATATATTATATAGTCCATAAGTCTAAAATTTATCCATTTGTCCAAGTCATTAAGTCCTTAACAACATTTTTAAACCATAATCTCCATAAGTAACTTTTACTACAAGTTCATCCATAACCACATTTTACATCATAAAACCATAAGTGTACAAGTCTTTTACTTCCATTAATGACTTTATTTTAAGTGTCCATATAACATGATTAAAGTTTATAATCAAACATTACCATGTTTCATTTGCCTTTCTCTTACTAATAACATATTAAATGCACTTTTTAAAACCCTAATTAACATTAACACTTTTAATCAACATGTTACCATACTTATAGAGTCTTATTCCATGATAGATAAACCACAACCTTGAAGCATGAATAAGTGTACCAAATTGAATTCATAAGTAAAAAATTGAAGTTCATGTTTAAAACATCCTAATGGTGATTTTTGCAATAAAATATTAATATACACATAAAATGATAATCTATGATATGATAGGTCTTAGATAACCTTAGTATAATGCGATGTGATCACAATTGAAAAATAAACCTCACCCATGTGGTTTAAATCCTTGCTTGAAAACAACCGTTGTTTTCCTTATAAACCCCAGTTTCTCTTTAATCTTCAACACTTGAAATGGTTATTCAAGCTTCAAAATACTTACAGGATCTTAGAGTATGTTATAAGAGTAGGAGTAAATGAAATAGGAAAAGTTTTTATGGATTGTTTATTGAGGTTTATTTAGGGACGAGGAATGTAAGCCACAAATAGAGAAAAGTGTTTGATTTTTTATCATGGAATTCTTCAAGGGTGTAAGAGTTATAAGCAAAATGAGGACTAGTCAAAGCAATAATAGGAAGTCTTGGAGACCAAGGGAGTAAAATGTGGAAGACTTATGGTCAAAGGGAACAAGGAAACATAGATCTTAATGGTGTAGAAAATGTACAAAGACCAATCTTGACCAAGTTGATATTTCTTTGAATATTTGGCAATGAATCCGGTTATGGCAAGATATATATGATATATTTGAGTTAATTTAGAATTGGGTAAAAAGATGGTATTGGTTGAAAGCGTAAAAATTTTGGTGTTTCCGGTATGCATAAAATCAATTATCGTGAAACTCAACAATTTAACACGAATCCGATAAAAATAAAATGAACAAAGATCATAATTATTCTCAAAATAATTATTTAATACTTGCTTGATGTAAACGCTTAATTGTTTGATGCCCGTTTACATTGAATGCTAATTTTTAGCTTACACGATTTAGCTTAACATTTACGATTTAAAGCAAACGCGTACAATACAAAAGGTACATTGTGGATTTATCGACGTCGTCAATGACTTGAAAACACAGGGTGTTATAATTAGACGAGCACTATTGCATAGCAATGGAATTTTATAGCGGCATATAGTTTTAGTGATTAAAAAAAGTTTATGGGTTATAAACAAAAAATAATATAAGTTTGAGGATTAAACATAATCTTTTGAAACCCGGTTCGACCCTGTTTCAGTCAAAAAACATTCACATAAACCGGTTTTATATTTTTGAAACCCGTTAGACCCACCGGATTGTAAGTGACCCGCGTCAAATCAGGTTTTATATTTTCGAACCCGGTTAGACTCGCCGGGTTTTAAGTGATCCAGGTAAACCCGGTTTCTGACGTGTATTAAAAGTGTGCTAATTCTTTTCAAATTTGTATACGCATTCTTAAAAGAGTGTAAGAACTTCCAAAAATAGTTTCAACTTTTACATTAGTATCTTTTTGTAGTATATACGTTGAAGTATAGATGATATGTTGATCTCACAAATTTTTCAACAACTACAAATCATGTAGGCCCTTTCAATATTAATATTCAAATACCCTCTTAAATAGTATATTTTCACATTTACGCTTTCAAAGTAAAAGGCAAAGCTAGGAATAAATTTCCTCTAAAGTCTCTTCTCCATTTCTTGGCGCTATATTTTGCATAAACCGTTAGAAAAACATCAACCAAAATTCATATTCTTTATAAAATCGGTTAAATATGGCGCATAGGTTAATAATTCTTAACAATCGCACATCTTCTTCGTTATTTCTTAACCAGCAAAAATCTCAAACACATATTTCATGTTCGCAACATAGGTATAGAATCATTAAAAACATTATAGAGATTTTCTGCTCGGGGAGGCTGAAAATCACCAGAATTTCTCTCATAGGTGATAATAGATTCTTCGTCAATGATGTAGTGAAAAATAAAGAGATAACAAATTGGATATGTTGATTCTACGAATACCATAAACAATTCTTCCAACTATCGTTGATTCAAACGAATACTGACAATCTAGCAACCTCCAACAATCGTTGATTCAAACGAATACCGATTATTAAGATAATCTTAGCAAAAACCGCCAAGAACATAACAACAGCTTTTATTATCAAAACTCAAAGATATTCAATACAAAGAAAAGACCCTATATTTATAGGACAAGTAGAATCAACCTAAAAAAGATGAATTATTAATTTCCGAGATATCTAAACACATAATTGATTAGAAATATAGTTTCCAATCAAAATTTATTTTTCAAAAAGTAAATACTAAAATAAAAAGAGGTTAATACTTGACTTTGACTAAAGTTGAAATCGCATCATTCTCCCATCACCCCCACTTAAAAAAAAACTCATCCACAGATTTTACCTCTACTCGTGCCCTTGTACTCGAGCATCCAAATTTGTATCTCTTGCATCAAATTCCCTTTCTTTATAATGACTCGACCTCGAACCTTGATCGTCTTAAAACCGAACTTATCGACCATGGGTGCAACTTTTAAATACCAATATTTTTTAAGAATTAGATATTTGAACGAACTTTGGCTAACCTTGATAATAATACTTTTTCTAAACGATAGCAACTCATGTGATTTCGTATTGATGTCTTCTTTAAAATCAATATTTATAGTAGTTTGGATCATTAAAGAGCCCAAAAAAAGAAAATCATTAGCCCAACAACAACGTATTCGATGTTGTCTTCTTCCTCACCAATGACATCTTCAATATCAGTGTCATAAACTGGCATTGATTCTTCTTCTACACCCAAAACAACACCCGAAAATGACACATTATTTTTCATCCCCCATCATTGAAAATATGATCAATTGCAACAAATCCTTTCCTAACAGATACTCCAATCACAACTCTTCCATTATATTAACACACACTACATGATGTCCTCCATAATTATCACCCGCCACACCATAATCTCCCCATTCATCAAAAGATGAACCATCACCCTCAAAGAATGGATATTCTGACTATTCGCCTTCACTTCTTGATTTTCTCCTTGAAGAAATCTTAATTTAGGAACATGCTCCTGATACCAAACTGAATGTAGTAAAAATAAAGAGATGTAGACAAATTAAATCTTATAATTTCTACGAAAACCAAAACAAATTCTTCCAACTAACGCTGATTCAAACACAATACCAACAATCAGGCAACCCAAACAATTTGATGATTCAAACGAATATCGATTATTAAGCGAATTTTAGCAAAAATCCGCCAAGAATAGAAGCAATAAACATTATTATCAAAATTCAAAGATATCCAATACAAAGAAAAGACCCTATATTTATAGGACAAGTAGAATCAACCTAAAAAGATTGAATATTACTTTCCTATTTCTAAACATATAATTGATTAAGAATATAGTTTCCTAATCAAACTTTATTTTCAAAAAGGAAATTACTAAAATAAAAAGAGAGTTAATATCTTAAGTTTGACTAGAAGTAGAAACCACATCAGTCAATGTCGTTGGTTGGTGAGAATAGGCATGAAATTTCTCACGAAGATGATCATAAATCTGTTTTAGGTGCTATTATCCTGTACCATTGCCCATAATATTTCATTTGTGACATTGTATTTTAGTATATGTGTTTTTTATTATATGGGTGTCTACGATTAGCCCCAAAAATACTATTCCAGATATGTGATTTCTAATAAGGCAGGTTTACAATAATGCATTGTGAAATATCATTTTTAAAATAAATTAAAATTTACAAACACATAAATACTACAACAGTCTTGTAAAAATGAGATTAACCGTATATAGTCATGACTCGTTTTCAAAATTGTGATTTCCCAAATGTCCCTAATTAAAACTTAAAGTAGCAAGATCATACAAGTCATAGTAAAGCCTATATGGTTACTCTTTTTGAAAAAAATACTATATGATGTGTAACAATGATAAATGTGTGTGAGTACTTTAACCAAAATTTATAAAAATACTCACATTTACATGACCAATATGAAGTTCTTCCTGAATAAAGTCCATAATATTTTTGGAGTAAACATTAAGGAGCCTTTCTATTGCTACTAAGTGAAATAGTATTAGGTGCAAGTCATTGAAAAAAAAAGACTAACTATTGAGTATAATTCAGACGCCTCTAAACCCAAGCTAAAGTTGGACAGACTACAAATATAGGTTTTGGAAGTACGGTGATAAATGGTTCAACTGGTGAGTGGCTCACTCTTGATCAAAAGGTACTGATTTTACTTTTTTTTTCAGTACAGTCCTAAATGAGTGTTCATTTTACTTTTCAGTTGATGGTTATCGTGAATTTCATTTTCAAAATATTTTATGCAAATAACAGTGTGATAGAATTTTTTATTTATAGGTAAAACACTACCCAAGTCCTTAGAGAAGGTTTACAGCAATTGGGATCGGAGGCGATGATTTTGTGAAATGTATGGTTCTTGCTGTGGAATCGTCCACTCAAAATAACAGTTTGCAGAGGTACATTTGGGGGTAGCTAACCTTTAATAAACAATAAAGAAATAGGTGACACGATAACACAAGGTTCTACTTCATAATTTCAACTAAACTGCAAAATGGGTGTGTTGGGAGATGGGTCTAACAGGTAATTTTGAGCTGCTTGGATGAAAAGAAAATCGGGTTAAGAGTTGAGCCCTAAAATGCTTTTTTGTCCTAGTTTTACAGATTGGGCATTTACTTAAAACCACAATTGACAATTCAATATTTACTAGTGTACTAAAAAATACACTTGGGCATTTTGACTCGTATGTCGCGTTTACTTTAAACCACAATTCCAAATTTTAGTTCCATATTTTAGTTACATTTGAGACATAACACCAAACGATGATGGCTTATAAAGGACCATGTGACGATAAAGAAGTGACATCAGAGAGGAAATATGTCTCGGTGAACATAGGACCTATTCATGTGGGATTTAACAAACTAGGTAACCAGTTAGCTACGAGTACATAGCGGATGGATCTAGTTTTAGCACATGAATTAACACATAATTAAGAAGAAAACTTACTCTTGCAATTGATCTTGAAGAACGATTAGTGTTAAATTACTACCTCTACAGTTTGCTAACACAATCACATTAAACAAATAGCCAAGTTGTCTACTTTGACTTCACGAACAAACACCCTCTTTGTGTCATAACCCGATCCCAAACGCTCCTTTGTTAGCTTGATCCGAATCGAAACAAGTAACCTAATTAGGTTTTGGTACAAAACCCTTGTCGTCACTAATATAGATCACTTCCACTTCATATCCGAAACTATAAATAGAGAGGAAAATATGGAATAAGTTTAGAGAGAAGATAGAAGAGAGGAAAGGAAGAGGAAAGAAAAAATTGAAGATTACTTGCAAAATTACAAAATGAGAATTAAACAAGAACCCAACCCCCCTCTCACCATACTGGAGAGGGTATTTTAACTTAATACCACGTTAGCGCTTTCATGCCATTGGTATTTCTAACGGGGGCGGGCTCGGATATACAGTGGGCTTTCGCCCGATACACGTGAACCGTTAGATTACATATAAGAGCCGTTTTACCCGTGTAAACCTATTACAACGTATATTATATTAGTGACCGAGACCTAATATAATTATGAACGAATCTAATTCCATTGTTCGAACTCAATATTTTGAAGGCTAACATCTCCCCCCGAAGTGAGTTCATTGTGACACTCCTTCATGAGATCAATGAGATTGCTTTTGTCGTTAAGATCTTGTGTCTTGTCTCTGATTCGTTGTAGGCTTGTCCCTTCAATGCTTTGTGATCTTTGATCTTTAGCCTTTGCCAATGTCATATTGACTCGTCTTTGTGACCGAGATCTTTAAATCTTTATCCTTTCGTTTTTAGATCGTCTTTGCACCAGTAACAGTGTCTTTGCATCATTCGTTCTTGAACCAACATGCTCATACTTTGCATCATCTTGAAAGCTTGCTAACAATCTCCCTTGAAAGACTTGATATCTTTGAAGGAAGATCTTGTATATCAGAGTTTGTGCGGAAGTCTTTGTCTTTAATTCTTGAGCTTTCATGATTCTTGAATCTTGATGCTTATAGAATGTCTTTGTAGATTGAGCATGAGCATGTGGTAATGAATTCGACTCCAGCTAGAATGAGGCATCACCATCTCCATCTTTATGTATCCTGAAATAAAACAGTTAGCAATAAAGCAGGGTGGAACGAATAATGGGCGTGACATTCGTCCGGCGTTTGGTTAGATTAAACCTCCGGTTTCCGTAGGACCTTTAACAGTATAAAACTGTACCTGTGATCAGGTAGATTCAAAGAATCTCCTTGACAGGTTTCCATCTCCAAAGCGTAGGATCTTCTAACACATATGTATAAAGATTTACCATGCTTGCTTTGTTCTCATTACTAGAGACTCTCAAATCATACAACACGGAAAAGTGAATCAGATAGTTACTAACTATCTTCTGATTAAGTCGTCAATTCAATCCCTGGAACAAGTTTGATTCACATTGATCGCACCATCGTTTCTTTTCCAGTTGACACAAGTTTGATTCATATAGAATCATCGCAAGTCACCTCCCGAGTGCTGTTTGAAGAAGACACTGGAAGGATTCCATTCGTCATTGTGAAATACTAAGGAGTATCACTCTGAATGTTCTGGCAAGATCACAAGGATAATGCATAGGACTCTGTTAACATCTTGTTAATTTAATGTGATGTTCAATAAGTGTTGTCATGTAATGTGTCCTAATGAGATTTATTTGATGGATCTCTTGCTCTAGACTCGATTTACTGCGTTTTGGTTTTAGAAATCTGAGGCGAGCAGACTGCCACCATATTCCAATATAAACCTAACTCGAATGATAAAGTCAATAGAAGTCTGTGTATCTCCGTGACAATGAGACAAGTTTCTTTTGAGAGAATAAAGAAACCCGGTAATGGCTGGAAAAGGTTTGTGCATTGCCATCACTGGGTCATGATGTCGTCTTCAATGCCAGCAATCAACATTGTGAATCTGAAAAGCATATGTCGATATGACCCGGTTTCTGCCTAAGTTGTATGGAGGGCTTATTTCTTTTCACCCTTTATCCATACATTTCTTTTTTATTTTTCAACCCCTTCAATGCTTACTAAGACGTCATTACTAACACCTTTTTGTGATTGTTCCAGTGTTAGCTCAATCTTAGTCGGCATACTTCCCTTAATCACATTCATCTCCATCATACCTAAAGACTGCTAATTCTACTAAGGGAGTGTCCTTGGGTTTAGATATCCCTCCGTTTTTCTGGTTGGATCATAGGACAAAATTCCTAACCTTACCACCTTATGACTTCAGAATCGTCGTGAAATAGATGTTATAGTGTATGAGATTCGTAACATAAAAAACCTTTTTCCAATAGTCACTTTGAGTCTTTAGATAACATTTTTAATTACCTTTCTCCCTTTATTTAAATTCTAAGTCACTTGATTGAAATACTGTAGTGATAAAATTTTGTCTTTGGAAAGCCATGGGAAAAACTTGAAGCTTAGCATGATTTTTGAACTGTGCCATCTTGCTCCCCCCAATTTTACATATGTTTGTGAACACCTAAAACAATGGTAACAAGTTTGTAAAATTGATATAAAATTGAGGTTGAACACCTAGTCATCTTATAACGATCATTCTAATGAATTATCATCATTATCTTAATTGATATTAAGAGACTTTTGGCAAATGGGATTGAATACATAAGAATATGGTCGTGAGATGGATGTATCCACACTCATTAAACTTGTTTTTTCGAAAACTCCCCCTTGAAAGAAGGAGTGTTTGACCCACAATTTTGAAGAGATTATGATCGTCATGAGAAATTCTTGAAAAATTGGTTCAACATTTTGATAAAAACATCATGTTAGAAAGACTCTCTTCCAACTTCTAAGGGTAAGGCGCACTTATGCGTACACTATCCTTTTATCTTGAGCTTTAAACTTGAATGTCTTGTAAGAACGATTCTCAAGACCGAGAAACGTTGAATTTCTCGTTGTTAGGATAAGGTTATCTTTATAGATAAATTTTCCTTTATTTGAAGTCCGGGTTACGTACTGATATTTGCACATAAGCCATTTAAGAAAACTTAGAAATGAATGTTTTTAAAACTTTTGAAAACTCCTTTGTTCGAACTTCATTTACACTCCCAGGTCGAAATAATCAATAATTCGGGTACGTAAATGTTATCGATTCCAAGAGACATGTCGAGAAGAATATTTTTTGAAACATTTTCTGATTTTTTGATTTTGTATTTTCTTTTTGAAATTTTATATTTTTGTATTTTTCTTTTTGCAAAGATATGTACATGTTGATGTTTGATGAAGTATCAAGCAGATTCTTTTGTCAGAACCTCCAGTTCTGCTGGAGTCAAACAATCTCATACCAATTTGTCTGACGCAGATACTGAAACCTTTCTCAGGAAGGCCTTTAAAGTAAACATGTCAGGCCAATTGGTATTCCGATCTGACAAAGTATAGTTCAATTATACATTTAGTCAATTCAACTCGTTCTTATGATGAAATGATACCGAGTATGGATGTGCTTGGTACGGGAGTGCTGCCACTGGGTTGCATGAAATTGCTATGGCTGACTGAGAATCGCAATACAACGTATTTTGTTGTTGTTGAAGCCATAATCTTGAAGCTGTGTCCCACATCCACATTACTTGAGAGCACAACATGCAGATAACTCCACATATTCAGCCTCTGATTGGAAACTGCCTGATTCATTGCAGTAACAGTCCATGCTTCTTTGACATCCAAGCTGTACTAAACTTATCACCTAGGAACTGTATCCTCCCAAATGTGCTTTTGCGAGTAACAAGGTCAACCCGGCAAGATCGGCATCTGAAAAAAGCTAGTTAGTTCAAAGCCAAACCCTTCGGATACCAGATCCCATGTGAATGTGGAACCTCTTAAGTATCCGAAAGATCCCTTTTAACCGTCTTTGAGGTGTTTTTTCAGTCGGTCATGCTTGATAGTCTTGCACAATAACATACAGCTTGCACTATGTCTGGTTCTACTAAGATGTCAATACATAGTGACCCGATTTTTGCTACGATAGTCAGTTTAGTCCTAACGGGTTCACCAATCAAGTCTTCAAACTAATTTATGTTTCGTAGACCTTTGGGGTAAACAATGCTTTGTCCTTTCCATACCATGTATTTTCAAGAATCTTCTAAAGTGTACTTGGCCTGATTGATAAAGATACCTCGTGGGGATTGGTGGATCTGAAGTCCTAAAAAGAATTTCATTTCCCCCATTAAGGACATCTCAAATCTACTGTGTCATTAGTTTTCAAAACGATTGAAATACTTAGGTTTTTGGAACCAAAAATAAATGTCATCAACGTAAATTTGCACAATAGAATGTCATCCCCGGTATTTTATCGAGAATAGAGTCGGGTCCCAAAGATACCTTTAGTCAAACCGTTGGAAATCAGGAAATTTTGAGAGTTCGTCATACCAGGCTCTCGGGAGTTGTTTTCAATCCATAAGAGCTTTTCCTTAGACGGTAAACTTTCTGGATGATCAGAGATCAATGAATCCTCTGGTTGTGCAACATAAACCAGCCTCTTCAATGGACCCATTAAGAAATTCGTTTTCACGTCCATCTAGTAAATTGGAAAAACTTGTGTGCATTCATATGCGATCAAAGATCCTGACAGCACTCCAAGCGAGCACCTGGACAAATGATTCGTCGAAAAAATCAATACCCTCTTCTGAGCATAACCCTTGTCTACAAGTCGTGCTTTGTTGTGAAATCCGTTTGGTCTTCATCCCTTTTTGTATTTCCATAACCACTTTAGCTTGATTCACTTCTTGCCAAAAGGATTGTCAACGATTCCCAGACTCGTATCTGTCAAACTGATAAAGTTCATCCTGCATTGCTTCTATCCATCGGAATCACCCATTGCCTCCTAATGTTTTTTTCGGTTCACAATATCACGGTGGATTGCGAACATACACATTTTGAAGGATCATTGCAAGTTGTCGTCTGTTCGCACTGGCATGATGGATTCCCATCCACTAACTTGAGTTAATGGTGAATTCTTTTCGTCATCGGTATTTAGAATCTCGAGGTTGATTGAAGGTATAAGCACATTTGAATTACCAATATTGCGTGAGGAAGACTCCAGCAAATTTCCTTGTACCGGTGTACAAAAGGATTGTAAAATTCTGCTTGATCATCGTGTTTTTCCTCAGCAATGATTGTTTGTAAGTTGATGGTGATTCTGAATGTAGGTTAGGAATATAGCGTATGAAGGTTGTTGATTCTTGTGGAGCAGAATTATCAGTGGGAGAAAGAAGAACGTGTTGACACGATAAGCAAGCCATCATTGGAAAAATTCATCATACAAAGGACCAAAAAGAAGATCCAACTCCTGTTTTGATGGAACAGTTGTATGCTTGGCTGAAGAGAAACATTTGTAGTTCTGGTTCGGGGTCAGGGTTTGTCATAATCTACGCCTTTATGTCGTTTGGGTGAACGAGCCTGAAGTGACATAGCAACATACGTCCTCAGACATCTCTTTGAATTCATCATATCTGAGATGGGATGGAGTCAACTATCAGCCTTGTTCTCTTGTTGTATACACTCTAACCCTTCGACTGATTGGAGTATCCCACCACAATACAGAATCCCCTTTCTTTCCTTTCATCTTAATCCAAATTGTCACCATCTCTGGTTAGGTAAAAATGTACAATCCAAGAGAAGGAGTAAGGGTTATTTGTGATTGAGGTGTTTGGAGCGATGTCATTAATGATGTGGATAATTCGAGGGTTGGGGTCGTGCCGTATCCCTCCATGAGTAGGGATGATGATGATCTGTTTTGAGTATAGCATGCGGTTGCGATGCTTCATCCCAAAAAGAATAAGGAAGTTTAGAAGCTGAAAGCAACGTACGAGCAGCCACAACGAGAAGTGGCGGTTTTCGTCTTTCGACAACGCCCGTTCTGTTCAGGTGTTTCGAGAGTAGAAGTTTGATGCCCAATTCCTTCTTCATAAAAGAAAGCATTAAGTGTCTTGTTTAAGAACTCAGATGCCTCTTCCGTAGCGAACTATAAATACTGGGGCATGAAGATTTCGTTGGATCATCGTGAGAAAATTCCTTTTAAAAACTTCTCTGGTGTTTTTCATCCTTGGAACGTAGAAAGAGTGTCCAGGTAATAATCGTGATTAGTACCATCGACAATATACCAGAATAATATTTATCTTCCCAATTGATGCTTAAGCAACCCGCATCACCAGGACCACAAAGTCCATGTTAAGCAAATTCAACCGACCTTTTGAACTTGGAACACGTCTTTGACTTGAAGACCTTCATTTGCATACTCACGTTCACAATAGGAACATAGATGAATCCCATGACATATCTTCAGTTTTGGTAAGACCAATCAACAATAACTTTCTTTGAAAGCAATTTTATGTAGTTCGAAATGTGAAGATTGAAGAAAGCCTTCGAGGCCATAACCCATGCTTGAGTAGGAGATGCTTTAGCCATAAGACAGAATTGGATTGAATGAAGTTGTGCCCTTGAAGATGAAATTGATATAGAGATCAGATCCACATACCGGTTAGTAAGTCGTTTCCTGAAGATCTCTAACAAACAACGTAGATTTCCGAAATGCAACCTCCAAATCCGCACACTCGAATTGACCAACTGAGAAAAGATTATGATTGAGAACCTTCGACGTAGTAAACCCTTGATCGTGATTGTTTCCTTGAATCAAATCTCCATAGCCAAGAATAGGAGCAAATTATACATTGCAAAGCGAACGGTACCCAAGTATTTGTCAACAAAATCGCACCCAGTGATACCTTGCCCGTCATATGCTTGGAGCATCCAGAGTCAACAAATGAATAGTATGAGTTGTACAATCTGCAAGCGAAGTAGAGGACGATGAACACATGACAAATGGGATCCTAAAGTGATTCTGAGTTTTCAAGACTTTAGTTATCCTAGATGAATTTATCTACGGCAAAACTAACTCTTTTAGGCACACTTTCCCATTCACTAAACTTTAGGTACCCGTTGCTTTTAGTGTCTGTAGGAACCCATTTCTTTTGAGTTCTAAAGAACACCATTTCTTTCTGTGTTTTTAGGAACTCCATGTATATGATGAAGGACATTGTTGTGCTACGTCCACATTTCCATGCCTTACTTTTTCTTTCTATATAGCATCCTATATTACTCTGTACTTGTGGTTAGTGGATTCTGATGCAACTGTTTTCTTAAGGGGTGTTGCAACAGATTTGTTCGCTTGACGTTTGGGTTTTCTAGTACTAATAGGCACTACTTTAGGCTTCTTAGTTCTAGCATTCACGTCATTCAAGTATTTAGAAACACAAGCATCATGAATCGAATTAAAACACACATTTTCCACAAGTAGCACAACAGCATTAGCATTTGAAGTTCTGGAATTTAAACTGTCATTACACGCAGTTACAGACTTTGTTTTATTATAAATACTAGAAATCCTATGGTGTTCTTCTACTTCAGTCTTCTTAAGCTTCGCATGACTAGTGTACTTGCACAACCAACCTATCTTCATTTGATTGCCTCCAGAGTCAGTGGTCTGCTAACATTAGATTTGTGAGCTACTCCTGTAGATGAAAAGCGCAAGGATTAAGTATTCCTAAAAGTCTGATTCAACTGTGGTGCTCTAGTCTGTGTGTTATTACTTATGCAATGCGATACATGCCTGTTAAATCACATTTGTGTTTCTTACACCTTTCATTGCTGTCTTAGGTAAATTCTGTAGAGTGACTGGTTTTGATAAACTCTCTGACTCATTAGTTTTTAAAACCGACTTTTTCTTTGCAAAACATTTTCTCTCAAGACAGTTTGAAAAAGGAGCCGGTTTTCCTAAAACTGATGGTTTTGGAAATTCTTTGAGCATTTGGTTGTCGAAACAACAGATGGTTTTATTCAAACTTAGTGTCTACAGATTTTCCCTGCATTTTGCAACAGTTTTTTTCAACTCACTTATTTGCCATGATATTGTCTTGCATTGAGCTTTCAAATCTTGTATTTCAACATAGTGTTCCCGTTCTTATTCGAAATACATTGGACTCCTTTTCTTTGCAAACTTATGTCATTTTTCGTTGTACTTGACATTCTTTGTCCAGCCGATTTCAAGAGAAATTGAGTGTATTTCTAATCTAAGTGCAAAACGCTAATAAAAGCTCCATGTAAATCTCTTTACTTACAAAATCATTTGTGCAGAAGCTTTTAGTGCAAGACAGACCACAATTCCATTACATATGAAAGATATAATCCATGAATTCATGATAGTCTACATCAAAATCAATGAAGTTAGCAAATAAGAACACATGACATCTTTAGACACACATTCTTGCAAAAGCATATCATACATGTTGGAAAATTCTGCCTTATTCAGGATCAAGATCCATCAGTTCATCTCAAGAGATCAACGTTCTGTAAATCTGCAAGTATTTTCTTTCTTAAGTCATGTATATAACGCGAGACTATCATCCTGGTCTTAAGGGCAAGGGCATCAAACATTTCTAACAAAGATTTCCATATCTTGAGCATTGGGTGTCGAAGATAAAGATGGTCTTTGAAAGTTTTAACAACATGCTTAGGTTGACGAGTTTCGCTCAGGATGATTAATGTTGTTTGGTCAATGAAATTATAAGCTTGTTCCTACTTTTAGCTTACTGATTTAGACCCCTGGTTAGAAATTCTATTTTTGAAAAACATTTGGTTTTTGTTTTTACAAATGGATTTTACCTCCACATTTTCTTCTTATTATCATTGCCTGTGACGAACTGAATTTTCCATAATGCTGGGTTGGGTGTTTTGAAATTTCATAAAGAAAGACTATTTAACTTCGTGTCATCAAATGGTTAGACTAAGTCTTTATTCAATTTTAATCGACTCTCGACAGCAGAGTCAGGATCTCTTCAGTTCACTATCGAGATGAGACTGGTTGCTGTGACCAGATGAGCCTTTTTGATGTACATAGGAATGCCAAAGGTAGGTTCTTCCCATTAAATGAAGAGCATTTTGGTGCGCTAAACATTAAATGTTTTGGATTGATTACCACGTTTGTAAACAATTTCATTCATAAATTTTATTTGATGTTTCCTTAAATCATTTTGTCAATATCTTTGTCTTCCTAAAGTTTCAAATCCGGTATTAACCTTTTGTTTTCCTCCTTGACAATGACCTTCGCAATGTACCTAGTTAAAAAGACTACTGTTTTGACTAATTCCATCGTGTTTTGCTTGGACAACAGAAATTCGAAGGCCTTAACTTTTAAACCTTCTTTTATGTCATTGTCCTTTTGAGCTAATAGTCCTAGAGTTTCATTTAACACGTTCAAGTTTGTCATAGTCAACTGTACGATCATTAAAGGCCTTGTACCTCTCAAACTCAGTCTGTTTATTTTGAAGTGCAACTAAGCAACTATCCTGAATACTATTAGATTCCCCTAGAGTTCTACTAGTTTCCGCAAGAATAGATTTGCACTCAGTTAATTCTTGAGTCAATGTTGCATTTGCTTTCTTTAATTGCTTTTGAATCTTTTTATTTTCATCGACATCAAGCTTTAAATTAGCAATTAAATTAGCAAGTGCAACACGCTCATCATCACATTCTACATCATTTTGGTCATCCTGAATATCATTATCACACATATTTGGTGAGTCAGGAATGACATTGCTATCACCCGTTTCCATTGCACATGTGTTATTAATGGATTCAGATTGCTCAAAATGTTGTATGTCATTGGCAAACACATTATCATCAGTATCGTATTGTACCTGTTCCAATGGATCAGAGTCAGTGCCTGAGTCTGCATTAGGAACCTCCTGGATCTTTGCCATGTAACTGTAATGTGCTTCCAACTCTTGCTCATCAATTTCTTCATCCGTGTCTGCTAGCGGTCAGATTGCTCTGCTTGAAGTTAAACACATTTCTCAGCTTGTTTACACAACAACATCTTTTCCTTATGATAAGTAGAGTCTTTAACCCGTTTTGGCTTTCTGCATTCCTTAGCATAATGACCAAATTCCTTGCAGTTAAAACACTGTATCCCAGACTGTTGCACTACTGGACCACCTACAGTTTCCCTAGCCCCAACAACATTCACTGCCCTCTGATTCCTAAACTGTCCAGTCTGATTGTCATTCTTGTAAAGTGCTAATGGGTTAGCATTCTTGGCCATTCTTTCAGCACGGGGTTCATTAACTTCCTTTTGGTATTGTTTCAGAAGTACTTTGCAATGAGAGCCAAATTCTTCTGCATATCTTTGTCCTTCTGAGTTGTTCAGGATCATTGTCTTCTTCAGAAGCTGACTAAGATGGAGGTGTGATTGGTTTGGCTATCTCTTTGCCTTTGTAACTTGTAGTGCATGTGATATGGTTGGAAGTGAAGTTTGGATGTTGGTGCATATGATTGTGATGTTTTTGGTGTTTGATAAAACGGATCTTGCATTGTTTGAGCAGTAAGCAACAAGTGTAATGGGTTAGCATTCTTGGCCATTCTTTCTGCTCGGAGTTCACTTACACTTCTTTTTGGTATTGTTTCAGAATGTCAAGGCTATTGATATGGAAACTTCATCCAACTTGTGTAGTTGCTTCACAATTGTGACAATTCTTGACCATTATTTTCTTTATGGTTTGAAGTTGTTGAAGAAATTGACATTGACTTGCAGCGTTGCATACTGTCAAATTGTTTCTGATCATCACATTCATCATTTTGTAGAATCTTGTTGTAGTAAGACTTCAATTGATTCTCCATCGTGAGAAGTGTATTGAATCCATAATTCCCAAATAGTTTGTCTTGACATCTTGATTATTGAGTGATTCACCTGTTGTACCTCTCGATGGCTTCCACATTTATTGAGCTGTCAGACATGATCAACAGTTGAGTAGATTTCATCTCAATTCAGTCAATATCAAAATTTTGAAAAAATCGCTTCTTTCTCAGATTTAATAATGAGCTTTGTTCTCGAGGTGTCATATTAAGATCTGTCTCGACTGATGTTTGTGAGGAATTTCTAGGAGATCCTTGTTGCCGGGAACAACTGGTGTTGTGACCATTGTTGGAGTATAAGGACCTGTGGAATGCACTTTAGTAAGCATCACCCATTTGGTCTTGTATCCAATGTATCGTACGATCCGTGATCAGCCATGGTGCATATCGTCCTGTTGCAAGCATTGGTGGCCGATCCCTTGAACCTGGATCGCCATTATGTGTTGTGCATTAGACCTGTCAGTTGAGGGAAGTTGCATTTTGAGTGTCATGTGAATGATTGAAGTATTATGATGTGAGAATGATTTTGTATGTTCTTAAGCTGGTTTAATGTGATTGTTGTTGTGGATTGAGTACAATTAATGTTCACGGGATTTTACAATTCTTGATTTAAACCGAGAGAAGAATCGTATCTTTCACGGGATTTTACAAAATCAAGAAAAAACCGTGAATGATTTGATTTGGAATCAGTGAAAATTCCAAAAAAACTGAAAAGTGTCAATAAATCATGGAAAACGATGTTTTTGGGCTTCGAAAAATCCTTAACCTGCCAAAGGATGGTTACAGCGTGATCCGTCTCGTTTTTCTCTTCGATTTGAGAGGTCACGGGCCTAAAACGGAGTTACGGATCAAAAGTTATGGCTGTTTTACTAAAACCCTTTTCGTCACACAAATTTTCAAAAAAAATTTCGTTCGGATCCGCTCGATCGATTCCGCTCGTTCGAGTCCGTTCGTTCGAGTCCGCTCGTTCGATCGTTGCTCGTTCGATCGTTTCTCGTTCGATCGTTGCTCGTTCGATCGTTTCTCGTTCGATCGTTGCTCGTTCGATCGTTGCTCGTTCGATCGTTGCTCGTTCGATCGTTGCTCGTTCGATCCTTACTGGATTTCACTCGTTCGATGCTCGAAGGAAAATGCTAGTTCGATCCTCGAAGGAAAAATGCTAGTTCGATCCTCGAAGGAAAAATGCTAGTTCGATCACTCGCGTTTGTCTCAGCCACGCACGAAGTAACCACGATTACAATACAATTACAAACACGTTCGATCAAAACAGAAAAACCACTCGTTCGATCCAAAGAGGAAATTGCTCGTTCGATCCTTGAAGAAGTTACTCGTTCGATGGACTCGTTTTCCACTCGTTCGATTGTTCCGTTTGCCACTAAAAGCACGATCTTTTCGTCCTTGCGTTTTTCTTAGCCACGCAAACAAAATAAGCACTACTTTCACAAAATAAGCACTACTTTCATGAAACAACAAAAACTACAAACAAACAAATCGAACTACTTTGCTAAAAAAAACGAAACCACTAAACAAACAACATACAAACACGAAACAACCACTAAAACCAACAAAAACTAAACCCACCAGTGGCGAATGATACCAAATGTCGAAACCCAATATAATCACTTTCACTTCATTATGGAAACTAGAAAATTAGATGAGAAAATATGGAAGAAGTTGTAGA
>BQNB010058473.1:0-29609 GCA_026074375.1 Tanacetum coccineum | reverse complement strand
GGCTCCAAGCAAGATAGATGGCCAAGATTGATTTTAGGTTTCTCTCACACAACAAAAACACCAGCTAAATCTCTCAGCAAAGAAGCACAAGAAGAGAGAGAGAAGACATTAGTCGTTTCTATATAATAGTTCATGTGTAAGCCCTTAAGGTACGTAGCTTTTAACCTAGTTTAGTTTTTAGTATAATTTTGAAGTAATTTTTAAGTTATTGTCTTTAAATTTCTAAGTATTGTAAACTGTTTTAGTTTTAATAAAAATTTGAGGTTTTTCAGTTAAGCTTTGAATTATTGTTTACCTTATTATAAAAAGTCTACCATAAGCTGTGTTGAGTTCTCTAAGAATCATATAAGCAATCTGTTTAAGTTAAATGTTAAATACTTAAGGAAATTTTATAAAAACCAAAAAAGAAATCCACCCTTTATTACCACAGCTTTTGGATGATAAGCTAATCTTGGAAGAGCTTATAGACCTACTAGATTGTCTTTTTGACAAGCTAGAGCTTGTAGATCCTTTTGTTTTCCCTGTTTTGAGCAAGGGGCATTGTAAGTTTACTTTTTGATTTTGCTTATTTACTATTCACTGCTAATCTATGCTTAATTCTTGCTTATTTTATGCCTTTTATGCTTATTTATGTTTGCTTAAAGCTTATTGTCTTGGTTTAAGTGCTTATTAGTTTTTTTAGTCAACGTATTTGCTTAAAACTGTCCATTTGATTATCTGCTTATTTAATTACTTATTTTTGCTTTCTTTTTGCTTATCTCTGCCTTACATTGCTTGTTTATCATTTATGTTCAAAACCTTTGGCTTAAATCACCTTTAATCAACTTAAAATTTGGATTTTTCTGAAAATTAAAGGGGTGTTTGGGTCAAGGGTCAAAACGGGTCTTTTTGAGTTTTAAAACCAATGGGTCACTTGGCTAGCTTAAACCAACATTCTTAAGTTAATTTAATTCAGTTTTTCAAAGTTTTAAATTTCAAAAATTTATTTTTAAGTTTAATCTAAATGATGCTTTGAAACGGTTTTGACAAAACAGTTACATAAGTCCTTTTTGATTAAGCCTTTTAAAACCATTTTCAAGGATTGTTTTGAAGTTCATTTTAGTGTCTAAATGCATGGGAGTATTAACCTTCTATCTTTCCTTTGTGTCTTTAAAAATCTGTCAAAGATTTGTCAAAGTTTTCATAAGTGTACTTCAAGTCTCAAACTGTCTTTTTAAATCCAAAGTTATCAGCTGGTTTAAATGGTTGTTAGTTTCTAATTTTTTGCACACAAGCTCTTTAAGAGCCAATCTTAATCTGTTTTAGTTTGTTTTTCTGTTTTGAGCTTATAAGCCAGCTTATTCATAAGCTGGCTTTTAGCCCTTTGAAACTAGTTAAAACTCCCCTGGTGCAAACTATCCATTTTTGAGTTCCTTTTTAACAGCTTATTTGCTTCTCGAATTTTGTTTTCTTGGCATTTATAGATAGCCCATAAGCTGTTATACAAGCCCCATAAGCCTTGAGCCCTTAGGATCCTTTTTGATAGCTTATTTTTAAGCCAAAAGTGTCCCAAGGCTGTTTGGCCTGCAGTTTTGCCCCTTAGCTTATTTGAGCTTATCTTGCTTATTTATCTGTGCTCTTGTGCTTATCTTTGTTCATTATAGCTTATTCGGTATAGGGTTACATTTTCCTTAGCTTATCTTTTATATTGCATAGCTTGTTTTGCCTTTAGGGCCTTAATAGTTCACCATTTTAGTGCCTTAGATAAAAAAAAGCTAATATGCACCCATTTTTAGCTCATTTTCCAGCTTATTTTTTAGACTTATTAAAAGTTCTTTTTATTAAACTTGCTTATTTTTAAGTTTTTTATAAGTTCTAAAAAAAATTTATAAAAAGAAAGAGGCCCAGGCTCGAACCCTGGACCCCCCACCCCCTTTATACCAACGCCCCACACTCACACCCCATTGCCAATTGTGCTACAATAGCTCATCCGCTATTGTTTGCACACATTATTCCTTTAATCCTTTTTTAGCCCTTAAGCCCATCAGCCGTTTTAGCTTATTTTAACTGCTTATTCGATAAGCTTTTTCAACTTTCTTATTTTTCCTAGGTTTTAAACAGTTTAAATTAATTTCCTTATTTTTTTTAGATTTTATTAATTTAGTTTAGTATTTTTTTTATAATTAATTTTAGATAAATTCGTATTTAATTCATAATAAATTATTAAAAAGTCAAAAAAATATAATTCTTTTTTAGAAAATTTTCTTTTATCATTTTGCACTTAGGAAAAATAGAATTACTTTCGTAGGGTCATTTTTACAACATTTCACTTTTTAAAGAACGGGTTTCGGGCCCGGTTCTCGTTTTCTTCATTTTTCAACCTTTTAAGCCCCCGTTTTAGAATTTTCTTTCATTTTTCTTTTAATTTAGTTATTTAAAATTAGAAAAACCAAAAAAATTACTTTAGGGGTTAATTTTTGATAATTTAGTTTTCTTTAACTCGCGTTTTTACTTTCCCGTTTAAGTTTTAGGTTTAAATCATTCCAGCTTTCGTTCTTAGGTTTTCCTTAATTGTTTTTGCATTTTAATTAGAAAAACCAAGTCCAAATCTTTTTTTTATTCAAACATCAAATATCAAACTAGACTCTGACTTTCATTCACTCTCGTTGGGATGCGACACGAGAACATCATTATTCTACTTACGGTTTCATTTTCGATTTTGTAGATTTTTGACCTCTATCTGATATTTGTAAAAGTGATTCTGTAAGTTATCTTATATTTATTATATATTTTAACAGGGTGATTTTAATCTTCTAATCAATTATTTGGCGCGTTGAGGGGAAGGAGTGTAAAAAAGAGTTTTCGTTTCGAGTTTGACATTTTAGTTGCTTTGAAGATCCTTCTTGTAGGAGTTATTTTCTTTATAAAAATACAAAAATAATTCAAAAATATTTTTCATTTTCTAAAATTTTTAGTATATTTATATATATATAAACAAAAAAAATCAAGAAAAATAAAATATATAAAAATTTATCCCTTATTTATTCAATAAATAATTCATCAAGTTGGTAAAAGATCCACCTTTTATTTTACTTTCATACTGATGTATTATCCATTAATAAAGTTCCCAAACCAAAGAATCTAAAAACTTACATTTTGTGTCACTAGCGTCGTACGACTCAACTTTAACAAGTTAATTCTTTTAAAGAGAGCTACCGAGAAGCTTGTCTGTTTATTAGGGATGTTTTGGTCTTTCTCTCGCCTTGGTCGTTATTAAAATAGATTGTGTATATTTGTTGAAAAACCAAAAAAAAATATTAGTGTTAAATTTTCTTTTTATATTTTAAGTGCATGACACTCGTTCTCAATCTCGTAATCAAAACCGTCAACAACAACAAGCCCCACCGGTAGTTGTTGAAACTTTTAATCTTGAAGAACACTTTTTGATAATCTCTCGTAGTTAAAATGGCGCTAAATGGAGCGGTGGTGCCGGCCACCTCCGTCTGAGGAGGTGGGTTACCAGTTCTCGACCTTCCGGACTATGGAGGAGTTGTGCCAACCGTCTTTAGATGAGTTCGAGGTGGACCAATTGCTCGATTGTATTCAAGCAACGACTTTTGGACTTTAGAATGGACATAGATTAAAACAAAGTTTAAATTAGTGTCCATTTAGCGGACGGGTGATGATGCCATACAAGCATCTTGTCAATTTATTGCATGTCACCCAATGCATGGACAGGTTGAATGGGGTATCGATGACGCCCTTCGTATCATCTCTTCCCTTACTACTTGCAAGATCGTGACGCCGTCTTGGTTTGATCGTTTGCCAAGGAATCTATTAACTCTTTTGGACCAAATGGCAAATATATTCTCGGAAATACTTCCCACCCTCTATGGTGACCAAGTTGAGAAATGATATTACAAATTTCCGTCAAAGACCCGATGAGTCGTTATTCGAAGCTTGGGAACGTTATAAGCTTTCAATTTCTGATGTCCTAACCAAAACATGTTTCCCGTGGACTCAATAGATACTTCTATAAACGGGCTAACATTAAGGCATCGTGATACCTTCAATCGCAGCTGCCGGGGGAACTTTATGAAAAGGGGCCCCGATGAGTGCTGTGAATTCTCATCGAAAATATGAGCTGACCATCACTATGATTGGGATACTTACGGCTTAACGGATGAAGTCATCGAGTTTTATCACATTCTTTAATCCAGTAATAGATCCATCAAGCTTCAAATGGAAGAAATGAATTTGGGATACTTATCAAGATTGCTTCAAGCAAACCAACAAGTTATTTCAACGCTCAAACCCGAGTTGCAAGGCTCGTGGTGGTCCTCATTCTTACAATGATTGTCCAGCCATCGTTGGCCAAAATCAGAACGAATATGCTGTAGGAGCCTACAATCAAGGTGGTAATTCCTACCAATCCTTCAGTAACGCAATTAGCTAGCTAGCGTTAGGATAATTATCTCGGTCCACCAGGGTTTAATGTGAATCAAAATCAAAACCGAAGCATTCAAAATTTAAATACAACAGGTTTGCCTTATCAAAAACCGGAATCAGGGAAACAACCAAAGTAACCATCAGGGTTAGAATCAGTTTTTTCTAGGGTGCTAATCATAATCAGAATCAGGTTCAAAATTATCAAGCCCTTTAATATCCCAACCTACGGTTGCTTTACGTAAGAATTAACTCAAATACATTAGGATGTAATGAAAACCAAAATCAATTCAATGCAAACTCAAATGAAAAAATTGGCTTCTTAAAATCAAAGGGGTTGAAAGTTTAGCTTGGTACTTTATAAAAATGAATACCGCTTCTTCATCGGGTACGGGATCTCTCTCGAGCAACACCGTTGCTAACCCAAAAGGTCAATTAAAAGCCATTACCACTCGAAGTGGTCTTGCTCTTGATGGACCTACCGTTCCTATGCCTCCTCCATTCATTAATTCGGAGGAGGATGAACGTGTAGAGGAGACTTTCACGAACCCTGAACATGGTGAGTTTACCATTAAGGTCCCACATCCTTTAGTCTAAAAAGCTAAACAAAGAAATTTTGTGATGCATCAAAGGGATCCTCGTCACCTGAATATCCCTTATCCGTCTAGAATGAACCAAGAGAAACAAAAAGAAAAGGATGATGTTCAAATTCACAAATTTTGGCAAATGTTTAAACAGCTTCATATCAATATCACTCTTGCCGATGCATTAATTCTTATCCCGAAATATCAAAAGATGCTTAAGAGTCTCCTTTCCAATAAGGAGAAGCTTATTGAATTGGCAAATACACCTGTTAGTGAAAATTGCTCAGCGGTTATCCTAAAGAAGCTTCCCGAAAAGCTAGGTGACCCTGGGAAATTTCTCATTCCGTGTGGTTTTAATGAGCTCAAGTGCAAAGCCCTAGCCGATCTAGGTGCTAGCATAAACTTGATGCCACTCTCGGTGTGGAAAGGGGTTTTTTAGGATTACCGGGGCTTTATTTCCACCCAAATGACTCTTAAACTTGCTAACCGTGATATTTGCACTCCGAAAGGAATTGCAAGAGATGTCTTTGTTCCGATTGGAAAGTTCACATTCCCCGCTGATTTTGTCATTGTTGATTATGAAAGCGATCCGCGTGTCCCCCTCATTTTGGGAAGACCATTCTTACGAACCGCTCGTGCTTTGATTGGACGTTGATGGTAGAAGATATTGATTCTCCGTGTCGATATGAAAGACTAATCTTGAAACATGGAGAATGAACTTAAAGATATTTACATAACGAAACTCATCAAGAATCAATCAACATGATTGATATCTATCATTGTTTCAAATGATGGGAAATTTCGTGATGATTTGTTTGCAAACAAATCATCAAAATGGCATCCCTCTTTTTAGCTCACTTATACATACCGACTTAACTTCATCAGAAGTTATCAATCAATTGAGTGGCAATCCCACTCCGATTTCGAAACCCGAGACCAAGTCTTCTTCTTCTTCCCCCACACTTATCTCCCTTGAAGAAGGTGATTTAATTTGGGAGATTCGATGCGTATATCGCATCGTGATCATTTCCCTAGATATGTAATCCTTTATCTTTCTCCCTTTTTTCATAATTCTTTAAGTGGCAATACCACTCTTCTTCACCTAGTTCAACATTTCTGAGGAATAGCGTCTATTTTTCATGGGAGTTCGTTGACGAACTCACTCATATCACATTTCCACCAGGAAATGATGATCTTCCATTTGATGCCGAATCCGATCTTCTAGAATTAGAGTATCTGCTTAACCATGATCCTATCAAAGTTATGGATTCTATTCTCGAAGATTCGGTTGATGAAAATTCTCTTGATGACAATATTAATGATTACATTTCTGAGATGTTCACGATGGATCATGCTATAACTTTAATCATCCCACACCATTTTGGGATGATTATGATGTTTATTTTTTGATCATGAGACCGTTAATGTTGATATACTTTTGATGATCATTAGTCTTCAAGAAGAGAAATTCAAAGATTCTAAAATTCTTGTTTGATGTACGTGTTTCCCGGATCAAGTGATTTCTTCCTTTTCCGAAGTATGTAAAGGTTTTCTACAGAGGTTTTTTCCGAGGAGTTGAGGCTTTGTCTTCGTCAACAACGAGGAACAAGGTATTTAATTCTGGGTTATCTCATTCATTGAGAAAACCTCTTTGATAGTCACCAATACTTTGCAAACACGGATAAGAATGTAAGAAGGCCCACAATGCTTCTTTAATTCTGAGGATTTTAATCCTCCTCTTTATGGAACTTCCCCTTTCCACAAGAAGTTCCTGGGATAGGTGTTTACTCTCGTTTTCATCCATAAATGAGGAAAAAGTCATACAACCTGGGATTCCTAAATTCTTAAAAAGAGTTCATAAATCTCTTCTCCTGAATACTCATCAGGGCACATAAGACCTTTCTAAAGTCACCAAAAAATTCTTGAACAGCGGGGTGAAAAAAAAAGGGGGCCGATGGAGATTTTTCCTTGCTCTCACCAAGAGGACATCCGAGTCTTGGATGTTCCGTGTCTCCACTTTTACCCCCCTTGACAAGCTCAAGTATGGGGGATTGGGTCAAGCTAAGAGACCTAAAACAAGCGCTTCGTGGGTGGCAACCCATGCTTATCCTAGTATTATCATCGTAGTAGTAGCAGTAGTATGGTAATAATGAATAAGTTTTTTTTGTTATGTGAGGAGGCTCACTTTTTTCTTTTCCGTGTTTGGTGTTTTGTGTTGTATTATCCAGGATGTCCTGAATTTTTGAAGCCTCTCATGCTCACGGTTTTTGTCCTTCGATCACAAGAGCTTCACATCCTCAGCTTCATTTTGGAAATCCGATATCTAAATTTTATCGACTAACGTTTATCTTTAAGCATACTTAATAAATGGCTTAGGATTTACGTAGAGACCCTTCGTAAAACATTGAGGACAATGTTTAGTCTTATTATGGGGGGAGGGGGGGTCTTTGATTTGATTATGCCTGCAGCTGTTGTTTTCACGTAATCCCGTTTTTACCACCAAAATTTTTGAAAAATACCAAAAAAGTGAAAAAATTTAAAAATTTTTAAAAATAAAATAAGTGTTTTGTCACAATTTTGACTTTTCTGCTGGGTAGAGTAAGAGTAAATTTTGACTCGATCGAGCGTGTTGAGCTCTAGCTTATTCTTTAACTTTTAAACTAAGCGTTCGTGAATATTCGCGAAGAACGAAAAATGATAGTGTTAATTATAAGTGGGATGCTAAACAAGGATTATTTGGAAATCTTAAGAGCTCATGTATGTAATTTGTGGCTTTTTCTCCCATAAGCTCTTAACCTGATTAATATACGTGCTATTTTTGGAGATTAAACTTAAATCAATAATTTTTATGTAGTATATAGCAAAAACTTTAGCCTTAGTTCAAATTTATACTTGATTCTTTCATATAAGACATCAATTCCCTAGTATCTGGAAATAAATGGTGATGAAAATTGAAATATATATATGATAAGTAATACAATATTTAAACTGTGGGCGGATAAAGTTTTGTTGTTTCTTGTCGGCTCACAACCGATGTTACAACCTTCTAAAGAAAGCCCATAGTAAGAATAATAATCCGAGACTGATAAAAGTTTGCTGCATCTTGCCGGCTCACGACCGATGTTGCAGCCTTCTAAAAAGTCGAGGGTTACAATTGCTTAAGTGTTTAATATTAAGTGTGAATTAATAAATAGATTTCTTTTTGTTAAATTTAAATATGCTTTTAAACTTTGACTATTCTATTTTATAAGCTATGTATATACGGGAAACCTAAGAGTTTTTGAAACCTAAGGTCCGTGAGTCCCGATACTAGTCTCTGTAAGGTGTCAAAAGCCTGGTCACTTAGCTGCAAGGTTGGGATGTGCCGAGACGAAAGTCGCTACATGGGATAATCTCGCCTTCAAACTCATTATTCTTGGATGGAACGTGAAGCATGGAATTTTTGCAAAACGTTGATCCATGGTTGAAATTCGAAATGGCACATTCACCTAATATATAATAATTGTCGAGAGTGAAAAGTTCACAAGTTGCAAATATGAGTAGTGTTAGCATCTTAACTCATAATTAGCGATGATTTCGTTTTAAGCTTGGTTTGGAATAAATGAAAAGTCGGGAATGATGAATTTATCCTTTTTGGAGCATTCTCGGATCGAAATGCATCTTGTTCTATGATCCCTAAAAGTTATAAAAATAACGAAAGTCAAATGTTAGTTAGTTGCTTAATATGAAAAGTACAAAAAAATGAGAAAAAAAAGAAAAATACAAAAATATTAGTGGTAGTTAGTAAAAATGATAAAAACAGGGCTTTTCAAAGCTATTGATTTCTTTAATTCCCCTTGATGAACGCTTAGCTACTTTTCGAGGTTATTAGTCGAGGGGGATCGAGATTCTTAGTTTTCTAAGTGCTTACTTGTAGCATTACGTGAGGACACGCAATAGTTTAGTATGGGGGATTTTGGTATGTGCTTAAATACACATACCCTTTTCCACTAAAACCGGACTTAAATGACCAAAAACGTACCCAAAAATACATTGTATTTGTATGTTTTCATTTATATTGTACAGGAAATGGATATCCGACAAAAGGTCGAAAAATCAAGCAAAAACGGACAAAACCGAGCACGGAATGGAAAAGCGTGAAAAGACAAAGTTAAATCGAAGCCAAAGTCTAAGAAAGTCAAAGTCAACCCCAAAAAGCCAACGGTCAAAGCCGAAGCCGTAATTGAAGAATACTTAATGGGCCCACCCGAACCCATCTAATGTGCTGGGTCAGCCCATTAAGCTATTTATACAAAGCATAAAGCCCAATATATAAGTTTAGGGGCTGTTCTTGCCAACCCCCTAAAACTTATACCTTATAAGGACCTCCCACCCGTACCCATCTAATGGGCCGGGTCAGCCCATTAAGCTATTACATGAAGACTAAAAGCCCAACTATAACTTGAGGGGCTTAAACTGCTAAACCCTCAAAGTTATACACCAAAATGACTAACTGTGTAATCACTCTTATAACTTTGGAGGACCATTTCTGCCCAAACCAAAACCATTTATCACCACAAGGACCATAGATGTAAAACCCTTATACACCTTGGAGGGCCATTGTTGCCAAACACCCAAACTCTCACCCCTGTCACTTTTATAAAACCTTTTCCCGCCAATGCACAGTACCCAAGTACTGTTCATTGTCTCCTACCCCCTTGCAACCAAACAAAAACTCATTAAAACCATAAACCCCACCCCTCATGGCTCTTATGTCCACCTTGGCAATCCCCAAGCTCCTAATTCGACAAGGAAAGAGGACAAGAAATTAAGGGTTGAGATCGTTTAGATTGGGCTCCAAGCAAGATAGATGGCCAAGATTGATTTTGGGTTTCTCTCACACAACAAAAACACCAGCTAAATCTCTCAGCAAAGAAGCACAAGAAGAGAGAGAGAAGACATTAGTCGTTTCTATATAATAGTTCATGTGTAAGCCCTTGAGGCACGTAGCTTTTAACCTAGTTTAGTTTTTAGTATAATTTTAAAGTAATTTTTAAGTTATTGTCTTTAAATTTCTAAGTATTGTAAACTGTTTTAGTTTTAATGAAAATTTGAGGTTTTTCAGTTAAGCTTTGAATTATTGTTTACCTTATTATAAAAAGTCTACCATAAGCTGTTTTGAGTTCTCTAAAAATCATATAAGCAATCTGTTTTAAGTTAAATGTTAAATACTTAAGGAAATTTTATAAAAACCAAAAAAGAAATCCACCCTCAATTACCTCAGCTTTTGGATGATAAGTTAATCTTGGAAGAGCTTATATACCTACTAGCTTGTCTTTTTGACAAGCTAGAGCTTGTAGAATCCTTTAATGCCCTGTTTTGAGCAAGGGCTTTTGTAAGTCATCTATTTTTCATTTTTCTTGCATTTTACTGTAGCTCAGCTTATTGGTTGCTTATTTATGCTTTTTATTGCTTATTTATGTTTTCTATGATTGTCTATGTTTGTTGTTTGCTTATTATGACCTTTGTTTAAGTTTTAATTCAAAACACTCATTTTTTGTTAAATACGCCATTTGCTTATTTTGCTTATATTCTGTTAATGTTGGCTTAATATTGGTTGGTAATCATCTGCTTACAAAAACCTTTTGCTTAAACAATCAGAACCAATATAAAAATTGCTTAAAGAATACTAAAGGGGTGTTTGGCGTAACAGCCAAAGTAGGTCATTTTTGGTTAATAACCTATTGGGTCATTTGGTCAACTACCACAAGCTGTATTTAACTTTTTTAATACGTTTTAAGGTTGTTTAGGTTTAAAAGGTTGTTTTTTAGTTTTCATAAGTAGACTTTAAAAACTGTTGTGTCAGAACAATTGCTTATAGCTTATTAGATTAAGGTCTTTGAAACAGCTTTTGAGTCTCACTTTTGTGTCCTTTCTATGTCTTAATGCAGTAGGATTAGAGTCCTTTAGGTTTTCTTTTGTGTTTGTCCAATTCAGTCATAACTGTCAAGTAGTATTTTTAGTTTTCAAAAAAGAGCCTTTTTCATTTTGAATTTTTAGATAGTAAAAGTTATTTTAGCATCTAAGATTTTGAGCATAAGCTCATTGGTAGCCAATCTCAATCTTTTTCATCTAGGTTTTCAATTTTATGCTTATTTGACAGCTTATTCTTAGGTCTGCTTTTTGCCATTGTCTTTGCAAAAGTACCAAATCAGCATATGCTCGCTGTGACTGCCATTTTCACAGCCCCTTTACAAAGCTTAGCTTAGATTCAAATTTCTTTCTTTTTGCATTTTTAGATAACCCTTAAGCCAGTAATTAAGCCCTTATAAGTTGTTTTCCCTAAGGATCCCTCTATTGCTTAAAATTTAATCCTTAAAAAGCAGTCCCTAGGCTTGGTGTATGCAGTTTTTGCCCATATTGCTTATTTGAGTTTTCTGGCTTTTCTGTCGCTTTTTTCTTACTTATTTCTAACTGCATTTGCTTATTAGGTTAGGTAGATAATCTGTTTTTGCTTCTTTCCATTTTTCATTTACTTAATTGTCAAAAAATTAGCAAACAGTTTAGCTCATTCAAACTTAGTTCAAAAAAGTGTTATCTACCCACATTTTGCTTATTTTCTCAGCTTATTTGAGTTTTGTAAAAAAAAGTGTCTTTTTTAAATTAGCTTATTTTTATCAGTTTTATAAGTTTCTTAAAAAAAGTTTTATAAAAAGAGAGAGGCCAAGGGTCGAACCCTGGGCCTCCCCCTTTGCACACACGACACACCTTACACATACTAACCACTTTGCTTCAATAGCTCATCCATTATTTTCTGCACACTTTATTCTTTTAAGTAGTTTTTGTCCCTTTTAGCCTATAAGCTCATTTCAGCTTATTTATGCTTATTCAATAAACATTTTTCAAATCTTTTATTTTTATTAGATTTAGCACACCTTAATCTACTTTTCTGCATTTTTTCACATTTTTCCAAAATTGTTTGCTATTTTTAAACATTTAATTTCTTTAAAACTGTTTTTAAATCATAAAAAATTATAAAAAAGTCAAAAAAATATAATTCTTTTTTTCAAAATTTTCTTTTATCGTTTAGCACTTAGGAAAATTAATTTTGCATCCGTAGGGTTTAAAATGCAAAGTTTCGTTTTTTAAAGAACGAGATTCGTTCCCGTTCACGTTTTTAGTGTTTTTAAGCTCAAATCAACTCCGTTTTCGTTCTAGTTTTCTTTAATCTTTCTTTTTAGTCAATTTAAGTCTATTAAAAGTGAAAAAATCAATTTAGGTTAATTTTTTTAAAATTAGGGTTTTCAAGTGTCGTTTTCACATTTCGTTTACGTTTTTAGTATAACTTTGTGTACCTTTCTCATTCTTAGTGTAGATTGCCTTATTTTTCTCGTAGATTTAGAAATTCAATCCAAAATTTTGCTCCGTTCAAGCTTTAAATGTCAATCCAACTTTTGACTTTCCAATTCACTCTTCGTTGGGGATAAACGACCCGAGAATATCACATACTACTTCCAGTTTAATTGATTTTGTGGATTTTATCCTTATATATTTATATTTATATTTATTTATATTTATATACATAAAGGGTTGAATTTAAAACTTTAATCAATTTTTGGCGCCGCTGCCGGGGAAGAGTGTAAGCGTTTGTCGTTTCGAAGATTGACAATTTTTTGAAGATCCTTACCCGTGAAGTTATTTTTGTTATTAAAAATATAAAAATACAAAAATATTTTTTTCTTTTTAGCATATTTATAAAAACAAGAAAAAATCAAAAAGATAAAAACATTATCAATTAAAAGAAATAAAAATCACAAGTTGGTAAAAGAACACCAACATATAATACTTTCAACTGAAGTATTATCCATCAATAAGTTCCCGAACCAAAGAATCAAAAAAAAAACTTACCTTTTGTGTCACTTGCGAGGTACAGTTCACCTTTGAAAGATAAATAAACTCAAAGAGGGGTATAAGGCGGGTTGTTCCTAGGAACTACGACCCTAAAGGAAAAAGGTTTTTAATAGCTTCGCGCTTTCCTATTCCTCCGCTCCTTTGTGCGTTTTTCTTTTCGAAGAGTTACCGAGAAGCTTGTTGATTATTAGGTTTAAGTTGTCTTATCTTGTTGTCCGTTATTAAAATAAATTGTGAATTCATTGTTGATAAACACGCCAAAAAATAACAAAAAAAAATAGTGTAAAATTTTTTTTTATTATTTTAGTGCCATGCGCCACTCGTTCTCAATCCCCGTAATCTTAAAACCGTCAACAACAACAAGCCACCAGTTTTGTTGAACCATTTAATCTTGAAGAACCTATTGAAAATCTCAGTCCTCCTGTAGTTACGATGGATGATAATCGTACTATGGCTCAATTGCTCGAAGCACCCACCGAGGGTTACGAGGATGCCCATCGTTGTGCCCGAAATCACCGCGGACAACTTTGAGCTTAAGCTCGGGTTTGCTACCCTGTTCAACACAAGCAATTCTTTGGACATGGACAAAGAAGTAACCTCATGCTCACATCGTTATTTCAACCAAGATGCCTTCTTCGATGAAGTAGTTCTGCAGAGCGTCCAGGAGTACGTCGGTAAAGCTTATGCTTTTCCCATTTTCCCTCGAGGGGGCCGCCCGGATTTGGCTTGAGAAAGAACCCCCTCGATCGATTCTAACATGGGATGATCTTGTTTCAAAATTCATCAACAAATTTTTCCCTCCCTCCAAGACAACAAATCTTCGAAATGAAATCACGAGATTTCAACAAAGATTTGATGAGACGTTTTATGAGGCATGGGACCGATTCAACGATCTTCTTCGGGCATGTCCACATCATGGATTTTCGGAGTTACATCAACTCGATACATTCTACAATGCCTTGAACTCAAATGATCAAGATTCGTTGAATTCCGCCGCGGGTGGTAACTTTTTGGATAAAATGCCCCGTGATTGCCTAAGAATCATTGAAAGCAAATCCAAAGTTCGTAATTCACGTAACAAACCAGTTGTTGCAAAAGGTAGAGTTCGAAGCTCTTTCATACCCTCGGGTATTTCTCTCGATGTTGCCGAACTGAAAGATATGGTGAAAGCTTTACTTCTTGATAAGAAATCCCAAGCTCCCACTCCCGTGAAAGCGGTCGAGGAAAGTTGTGTTACTTGTGGTGGTGCTCATTCTTACCGAAATTGTCCCGCCACCAATGGCAACGTTTATCGTGACAATATTCAAGAATACGTCTCTCAAGCCGCCGCAGCTAACTACAACCAAGGAAATACCGGCTACCGAGCCCCGATTGCTAATCAAATTCGACCTCCCGGTTTTCCTCCCGTTCAAAACCAAGGAAATAACCAAAACCGTTACAACCAAAACCGGGGAAATACTTACAACCAAGGCCAAATTTATCGACCTCCGATTAATCAACCCCCGGTTCACCAAGCTCCACCTTACCAAGCTCCGGCTCCTCAAACACAAGGTGTGACAAAGACCGATTTTGAAAGCTACGTCAAAGCCAATGATGCGGTTATGAGAAACATGCAAGACCAAAATCAAAACTTGCAAAATCAAATGACCAATTTAACGGACATGCTTTCCAAATTCGTGAATGCCAATACCGCTTCATCTTCGGGTACGGGTTCTCTCCCGAGTAACACCGTTACTAACCCGAAGGAAGACTTGAAGGGTATTACTACCCGAAGCGGTGTTGCTTATCAAGGACCCACGATTCCTACTACTTCTTCTTCTCCTAAAGTAGTGGAGCGTGAAACCGAGGTCACAAAGGACACGATGCTTCCTACTAATAACGGAAGTATCAAAGACGTCCAACCTCCGGGTGTCCAAGTTCAACCTCAAGTACCAAATTCTGAGCCCGTTGTTATTTCCGCTAGTGCTCCGATGCCTAACTTGAAACCGACAATTCCATATCCTTCGAGACGTAATGATGAAAGGCACCGTGAAAAAGCTAACGACCAAATTGAGAAATTCTATGAAATCTTTAAAGATTTAAGTTTCGAAATTAGCTTAACGGATGCTTTGATTCTTATGCCTAAATTTTCCTCGACTCTTAAAGCCTTAATCGGAAACAAAGAAAAATTAAGTGAAATGGCTAGAACTCTGTTGAATGAACATTGCTCGGCGGTCATCCTTAACCAGTTACCCGAAAAACTTGGAGACCCCGGCAAATTTCTCATACCGTGTGATTTTCCCGGAATGGATGAATGCTTGCCGATCTTGGCGCTAGCATAAATCTCATGCCATTATCCGTGTGGAAAAAGCTATCCCTTCCTGAACTTACTCCTACTTGTATGACTCTAGAACTTGCGGACCGAACGATTTCTCAACCGATCGATATCGTCGAAGATGTCTACGTAAAAGTAGGAAAGTTCCAATTCCTGACAGACTTTGTAGTCGTAGACTTTGATGCCGATCCTCGAGTTCCCCTAATTCTCGGGAGATCCTTCTTAAAGACCGGACGTGCCTTGATTGATGTTTACGAAGGAGAATTAACACTTCGTGTTGGAAAAGAAGCCGTAACATTCATTCTTGAACAAACTTCGAGGTACTCCTCTAATTACGATGATATGACGGCGAACCGAATCGACGTCATTGAAATGGCTTGTGAGGAATATTCTCAAGAAGTTCTCGGTTTCTCCGATGTGATCTCAAGTGGCAATCCCACTCCTTACTATGAACCAATCGTTTCTACCTCTTCTCCGACTCTCACTTCCTTCGGGGATAGTGATTTTCTTCTCGAGGAAGTCGATGCTTTCCTCGCTCTTGATGATGATCCAACTTCACCAGAAGTTGATGACTCTTATTATGACCCGGAGGGGGATATTCTTCTTCTTGAAGCATATCTAAATGATGATCCATCACCCCCTCCCAATCAAGGAAATTATTTGTCAGAAATTCGAAAAGAACTAAAAGTTTGTGAAGCTAAAACTGATAAATCTTCAATTGATGAACCCCCCAAAGTCGAACTCAAGGACTTACCTCCTCATATCGAATACGCATTTTTGGATGGTGACAACAAGTTGCCCATCATAATTGCTAAAGACTTGAGTATGGACGAAAAAGCCGATCTCATAAAGGTTTTGAAGTTACGCAAGCGAGCCATCGCTTGGAAACTCCCCGACATAAAGGGTATTAACCCGGAATTTTGTAGTCACAAGATTCTTATGGAAGAGGACTACAAACCGACGGTCCAACACCAAAGACGGGTGAATCCAAAGATCTACGATGTCATCAAAAAGGAGGTTGAAAAACTTCTTGATGCCGGATTAATTTACCCGATCTCGGATAGTCCTTGGGTAAGCCTCGTACATTGCGTACCGAAAAAGGGTGGTTTTACCGTTGTTGAAAATGACAAAAATGAGTTAATTCCGACTCGATTGGTAACGGGGTGGCGTGTATGCATTGACTACCGCAAGTTAAATGAAGCCACCCGTAAGGACCATTTTCCACTTCCCTTTATGGATCAAATGCTCGAGAGATTAGCGGGAAACGATTACTATTGTTTTCTTGATGGTTTCTCGGGTTACTTTCAAATTCCCATCGATCCTAAAGATCAAGAAAAAACCACATTCACGTGTCCTTATGTAACGTTCACCTATTGCCACATGCCTATCGGCTTATGCAATGCACCAGGTACGTTCCAGAGGTGTATGATGGCTATCTTTCATGATATGATTGAAAAGACGATGGAAGTCTTCATGGGCGACTTTTCGGTCTTTAGGAATTCATTCGAAAATTACCTCTCTCGCTTGGACAAGATGCTCAAAAGGTGCGAAGACACCAATCTTTGTCTGAATTGGGAGAAAAGTCATTTCATGGTCAAGGAGGGCATTGTCCTCGGCCATAAGATTTCAAAGAACGGGATTGAGGTTGATAAAGCCAAAGTCGATGTGATTGCTAAGTTACCTTATCCCACCACCGTCAAAGGTGTTCGGAGTTTTCTCGGTCATGCCGGTTTCTACCGACGGTTCATTAAGGATTTTTCTAAAATTCCCCGACAGATGACTCATCTCCTTGAGAAAAATACTCCGTTCATCTTCTCTGATGATTGTATTCAAGCTTTTCAAACGTTAAAGAAAAAACTTACTGAAGCTCCAATCTTGATTTCCCCCGACTGAGATTTGCCCTTTGAACTTATGTGTGATGCAAGCAACTTTTCCATAGGTGCGGTCTTGGGGCAACGTCATGAGAGACACTTTAAGCCTATACACTATGCTAGTAAAACAATGACCGAGGCAAAATCGCGTTACACCACGACGGAGAAAGAAATGTTAGCCGTGGTGTATGCCTTCGAAAAATTCCGGTCTTACCTCATCTTGAACAAAAGCATTGTATATACGAATCACTCCACCCTAAAATATCTCTTTGCAAAAAAGGATTCCAAGGCGAGATTGCTCCGGTGGGTTCTCCTCCTTCAAGAATTCGATTTCAACATAATTGACACAAAAGGAGCCGAGAACCTCGCGGCCGATCATCTTTCCTAATTAGAAAATCCTTATGAAAGTGTGCTCGACCCAAAGGAGATAAATGAAAAGTTCCCTCTCGAGACACTCCATACGGTGACTTTTTGTGGTGACTCAAGTACCCCGTGGTTTGCCGATTATACAAATTACCACGCGGGGAATTTCAATGTTAAAGGAATGTCGTCCTAATAGAAAAACAAGTTTTTCAAGGATGTTAAACACTACTTTTGGGATGACCCCTTCCTATTCAAAATATGTGCGGATCAAGTGATCCGGCGGTGTGTGCACGGCAAAGAAGCTCTCGACATCCTCGAAGCTTGCCACAATGGACCCACCAGGGGATATCATGGTGCAAATCTCACCGCCAAAAAGGTCTTTTATGCCAGTTTCTTTTGGCCCACTATTTACAAAGATGCACACGAGTTGGTTAAAAATTGCGAATCGTGCCAACGTCAGGGAAAAATTTCACAAAAGGACGAGATGCCTCAAAATTCCATCTAAGTTTGTGAAATCTTTGACGTTTGGGGCATTGATTTCATAGGACCGTTCCCGTCTTCACGAGGGAACAAATATATACTCATGGCGGTCGACTACTTGTCAAAATGGGTTGAAGCGAAAGCGCTCCCCACCAACGACGCCCGAGTTGTTTGCAAATTTCTTAAATCTCTCTTCGCCCGATTCGGTGCCCCTCGTGCTATCATAAGTGATCGCGGAACCTATTTTTGCAATGACCAGTTTGCAAAGGTCATGCTTAAATACGGAGTCACTCATCGTCTCTCCACCGCGTATCACCCACAAACAAGTGGGCAAGTTGAGGTATCCAATCGTGGCTTGAAATGAATTCTTGAAAGGACAGTGGGCGAGAACCGTGCCTCTTGGTCGGACAAATTAGATGACGCTCTCTGGGCTTTCCGTACAGCTTACAAAACACCCATCGGGTGTACTCCTTACAAGCTCGTGTATGGAAAGCATGTCATTCTACCGGATTTTGAGCGATAGCACAATGTACTAGGCCTTGAAGCATGCTAACTTTGACCTTTCGACCGCGGGTGATCACCGCAAAGTTCAACTCAATGAACTAAATGAACTTCGTGATCATGCCTATGAGAATTCTTTGATTTACAAGGAGAAAACTAAGAGGATCCATGACGCCAAGATCAAAAACCGCGTTTTCAACGTCGGTGATCAAGTCCTCCTCTTTAACTCAAGATTGAAGATGTTCTCGGGTAAGTTGAAATCCCGTTGGTCCAGACCGTTCACCATTACCCATGTCTTTCCATATGGCACCGTTTAGTTATCTCAAAACACCGGACCAAACTTTAAGGTGAACGGTCATCGAATTAAGCACTACTTTGGAGGGGACGTACCAAAATTGGTTGTCCTGGATCTCCAAACCTTCCCCAAGGACAAATGAATACGGGGATTGGGTCAAGCTTAGTGACCCTAAACAAGCGCTTCGTGGGAGGCACCCCATGCTTATCCTAGTTATATAATGTAGTAATGAATAAGTGTTTTTGTTGTGAGAGGCTTGCCTCTTTCCTTTCTCGTTTGCTTGTGTTTTTGTGATTGTCCTGGATTTTTGAAGCCTCTCGTGCTCGCGGTTTTGTCCTTCGATCACAAGAGCTTCAAATCCTCAGCTTCATTTGGGAAATCCAATATCCTAATCTAATCGACTAACGTTTATCTTTGAGCATACTTAATAAACGGCTTAGGATTTGCGTAGAGACCCTTCGTAAAACATTGAGGACAATGTTTCATTCTAGTATGGGGGATCTTCGATTTGACTATGCATGCAGCCGTTGCTTTCACGTAATCCTGTTTTTACCACCAAAATTTCAAAAAAATGAAAATTTTTAAAAAATTTCAAAAATAAAATAAGTGTTTTGTCACAATTTTGACTTTCCTGCTGGGTAGCATAAGAGTAAATTTTGACCCGATTGAGCGTGTTGAGCTCTAGCTTGTTCCTTAACTTTTAGGCTAAGCATTCGCGAATATTTGCGAAGAACGAAAAATGATAGAGTTAAGTGTGAGTTCGATGCTAAACAAGGATTATTTGGAAATCTTAAGAGCTTATGTATGTAATTTGTGGCTTTTTCTCCCATAAGCTTCTAGCCGGATTAATAATACGTGCTATTTTTGGAGATTAAACTTAAATCAACAATTTTTATGTAGTTAATAGCAAAAATTTTAGTCTTAGTTCAAATTTATACTTGAATTTTTCAAAAAGAAGTCTTTCCTAATAATAAAAATTAAAAATTAAAAAAATTAAAAAAATATAAAAATAAAAAAATATGATGATATGTTGAAAAATAAAAAAAATAAAAAAAAAATAAAAAATATATAAATAAAAACTGTGGGCTGATAAAAGTTTGTTGCATCTTGCCGGCTCACAACCGATGTTACAGCCTTCTAAAAAAGTCCATAGTAAGAATAATCCGAGACTGATAAAAGTTTGTTGCATCTTGCCGGCTCACAACCAATGTTGCAGCCTTCTAAAAAGTCGATGGTTACAATTGCATAAATGTTTAATATTAAGTGTGAATTAATAAATAGATCTCTTTTTGTTAAATTTAAATATGTTTTTGAACTTTGGCTATTCTATTTTATAAGCTATGTGTATGCGAGAAACCTGAGAGTTTTTGAAACCTAAGGTCCGTGAGTCCCGATACTAGTCTCTGTGGGGTCACAATGCCCTGGTCCACTTAACCGCAGTTGGGATGCCGAACGAAAGTCGCTACATGGGATGATCTCGCCTTCAAACTCATTATTCTCGGGTGGAACGTGAAACATAGAATGAAATTCAAAATGGCACATCCACCTAAGATATAATAATTGTCGGGAGTGAAAAGTTCACAAGTTGCAAATATGAGTAGTGTTAACATCTTAACTGATATTTAACGGTGATTTCATTTTAAGCTTGGTTTGGGACGAGTGAAAAGTTGGGGACGATGAATTTATCCTTTTTTGGGGCATTTTCAGATCGAAATGCATTTTGTTCTATGATCCCTAACGGTTATGAAAATAACGAAAGTCCGAACGTTCTAATAAGAAAAGTATGAAAAATGAGAGAAAAAGAAAAGTACAAAAATATGTGTAGGAATAAGTGTATATATTTAAAAATGGTAAAAACGGGGCTTTTCGAAGCTATTGATTCTTTCATTCCCCTCGATGAACACTTAGCTACTTTTCGAGGTAATTTGTCGAGGGGGATTGAGATTCTTGATTTTCTTAAGTGCTTACTTATAGCATTACGTGAGGACACGCAATAGTTTAGTATGGGGGATTTTGGTATGTGTGTAACTACACATACCTTTTACTTAATAAAACAACCCTAAACGACCAAAAACGCACATAAAATGCAATATATACACTTGTTTTTGTGTTTGTACTATGCAGGTACCGGATATTCACTAAAGGACAAAAACGAAGCCAAACCGGACAAAACCAAGAGCGGAATTGGTAAGAGCGCAAAATATCGAAGCTGAAGGCATAAATATCTTATTGGGCCAACCCGTACCCGAGTTAATAAGCCGGGTCAGCCCAATAGTATTTATATACTATCAAAAAGCCCAAAGTTAAAACTAGCCCAATCCCTTTTTATTAAAAAACCAAACGGGCCCAACATATATAAAACATGGACCAACCTTTATATCCCCCTAACAGTCGTTAACCAATAATACCATTTACCCTTTACATTCTCAGAACAATGCGTTGGCAAAGCTTCTCATGCTCAAACTTGGAGAGTATGAGATGTGGGAAATCAGAATCAAGCAGTACTTTCAGATCCAAGATTATGCATTATGGGAGGTAATAGAAAATGGGAATTCTTGGGTACCTATTCCTGTTACAACACCAGAATCAGGTCCATCAACAGCATTGAAGATGACTGTGCGTCTTATGCCTCTACTTACTGATGAAAAAGGATTTGCAAGAAAGAAATGATGTCCAAAAGCCAGAAGTCTTTCCTCATGGCACTCCCAAATGAACATACAGCTTACCTTTACCAGTATGTTGCTGTAATCTATGTTTATTAGCTATAAAGCTCGCATTTGGAGGAAAATGATGAACAACGAAGGACACAGAAGGCCTTACTGAAGCTACAGTATGAAACTTTGATGCTACAAGTTCAGTATCTTTGGACCTCTATATTTAAACAGCTTTCAAAAGCTTGTCTAGTAGATTGGTAATTCTTGGTGTAGATTCTCCTCCAGAAGATCTAAAAGTTAAGTTTTTATAGAAGTTACCTTCGACGGGGATACACATGTGGTAGTCTGGATGAACAAAACCGACTTTGAAAAAACTATGGGTTTAGCTGATTTGTACAAACAATTTTAAAATTGTTGAACAAAAGGTTAAGAGAACTGTTGTTGTTAATAATGATGATAAGAACTTGGCATTTCTAACCACTTCCAGTCCAAGCAAGTATAATAGCTATTAATTCTGTTAAAACACGGAGTTAGTACTGGCAACACCAAGGTTAATACTGCTAGTACTGAAACTAGTACTGCTAGTTTTAGTGATGCCACAGTTTATGCCTTTTTGTCCACTCAACCACAAGGATCTCAACTTGTTCATGAAGATCTTGAGCAACTTCATTATGATGATTTGGAAGAGATGGATCTAAATTGGAATATGGCACTACTAAGCATGAGGGCAAGAAAGTTCTATCAGAGAACTGGAAGAAAGATCATCATTGATGGAAGTAGTACTGCTTGATATGATAAATCAAAAGTAGAATGTTTCAACTGTCATAAAATGGGACATTTTGCCAGGGAATGTAGAGCACCAAGGAGTAAAGACAACATAAGTTGGAATTCAGGAAGCTCATCAAAGGCAGTAAGGATTGAAGATGCTTCTGAAAAGGCAATGTGTGCTATAGATGGTACTGGATTTGATTGGAGTGACATGGCAGAGGATGAAATTCAAGAAAACATGGCTCTCATGGCATTCACAGATTCTAAGGTATCAAATGATAAATCTTGTTCTAAATCTTGTTTGCAAAATTATGAAGCTCTCAAGAAACAGTATGATGATTTACTTGTTAAATTTGATGATACCGGTTTTAAAGCAGCTACATATAAAAGAGGTCTGTCAATTTTAGAAGCCAGTAGTTAATATAATAGAATTGAGTCCTTTTTTCTGAAGAGATTGCTTTGCTGAAAAGAAGTGTAGGTCATAAGGAATATCTAATGGGATTAGTTAAGACTGAACTTGAAAAAGTTAAGGAAGAAAAGGAGGGGTTTGAAGTTAAGCTAGCAAAGTTTAAAAAATCATCAAAAGACTTAGATGATTTGTTAGCAAGTCAGGTAACTGACAAGAGCAAAAAGGGTTTTGGTTATAATGATGTCCCCTCACCTCATCCTTTGATTCTCAATAGACCAACACCATTAGATTTATCGTATACAGGTCTTGAAGAATTCAAACAACCTGAGGTAAATGAGTATGGTCCTAGGGATTCAAGCTTAAAGCCAACCACTGTTTGTGATAGAGAGTCAGATAATTCTAAGGAGAATACTGATGACTCTTTAACACAACAACCCAAGACTGTTACTGCAACTAGCTTAGTTATGTCTCCACTTAAGGTAGACAAAGATTGGAAAGAAAAGTTTTTCCATCATGTTAATCATGTTAGGGTAGAAGAACCTAAAAAAGCTAGAGAGAATACTGCTGCTCCAATTATTGAAGATTGGGTGTCAGATGATGATGAAGAAGTTGAGCCTATCCCTAAGGTAGAAAAGAAAACTGATATACCTACTGCTACTAAGAAAGAGTCAGTTAAACCTAAAAAACCAATTAGAAGATCAAGTAGGTATGCAGAGATGTACAGGTCACAGGGACCTAGGGGGAACCAAAGAAATTGGAATGGTCAAAAATCCAATCAATTGGGATGAAACTTTGTTTTTAAAAACAAAGCATGTTTTATATGTGGTAGTTTTGATCACATTCAATACAGTTGTCCTAATACTTACAAACATATGGTTCCAAGAGCAGTCTTAATGAAGACTGGCCTAAAAAATGTTAATAATGCAAAGCCTCTTAATACTGTTAGGTCTGTTAACACTGCCAGACCTTTTAGTACTGCTAGGTCTGTTAATACTGTTAGGCCTTATTATACTGCTCACCCAAAATCAACAGTTTCTTGTGCTAGACTGATTCGTCAATAATATATATATATATAATATATAAGCAAACACTCAACCAATTACCTTTGCACAAGGAATGGTTAAAAGTTCACCAAAATAAAATATATATGTAGCCGGAAGTATGATTTCCCGGGTCGTTATGTCCCAACGAGGCTTGAATGGAAAATCGAATAACGGAGTGATGATTGATGTTTGAATATGACAAAGGTATGATTGGTTTTCTATTTCTACAAGTTAAATATGCAAAAACGATTAAATAAAACCTAAAAACGAAAGCTATATAACTTAAAACCTAAAACGGGCACGAAAAACGAGGGCTAAAAACCTAATTTTTTTATAAAAATTACACTAGGGAGAAAGAGTGAGAATTTAACCAAATTAAAGGCCCAATAATTTTATCTATTGGTTAAAGCTTAATTAAACTAATTAAACTAAACTAACTAATAATTAAACTAAATACCAAGGACTATACAATGGATAACGACAGGACTATTGTGACAAAAGACCAATTAAATTCTATTTTTCCTACCCTGAACCCCAATCCCGATTTTAGTCCAAGTCCCCAAAAAGTGTTGATTTTAAATATAGTCTTTTTAGCCAAACGTAAAACACGAAAGTTGTTCACAACATTTTTTAAGCAACTTTAATAAAGACACCTTGCGAAAATAAGCACTTTATAAGCTCCAAAAAGCCAAATAAGCTGCTGATTGCAGAAAGTTGCTTAAACTTTTGGTTTTTGGTATTTTGGACACTACAAACTCAAAATAAGCTCAAATTCAAAAAGGAGAGATGTTTTGGAAAGCTTATATGTTGCTTAATTTGATTCCAAAAAGCTTTTTCAACCAAACGCAACTTAACTTAACTCAATTTGCATCAAAAAGTAGTAAACTCCAAAATTTCCCTAAATAAGCCAAAATAAAAATAAGCTAAAATCACCAATAAGCCAAACTGAAAAGTGGACTTTTGGAAATAAGCTCACTAATGATTCCTTATTAAGCCCACCTATTCACTTTTTTAAATAAGCCACTGAAATATGCACAATAAGCACAAATAACTACACTACTATTTTTTGGATTTTAATGAAAATAAGCACTTTTAGACCTAAAATAAGCTACTGAAATAAGCTCAAAACTTTAAACAAACCTCAAACAGATTTAGTTCACCCTCCAATGAGCTTATGCTCAAAAAATCATAACCTAAAACCTAATCTAACTATCCTAAAAGTGAGATCAAAAATTGGTGAACTACCGGTACTAACTAAAAGTTAGTACCGCTAGTTCTAAAAACCTCTTAAAGTTTTCAAAAGTCATTTTATTTCAAGCTGATTGGATTCTAATTTGTTAAAAACAGATTATCAAATGACAAAATAAGGTACTTATGAACAGATTTCAATCAGTGATAAGCACTTAAATAAGCTAAATTAATCTAACAGTATTAACTACACATGCTACCAGTACTAACTAGGAAAGTTGTACAAATCATTTTTGAACTGAAATCTAAGCAGGATAAGTACTAAACAACATAATAAAGCATAAATAAGCAAATATAAGTAACAAATAAGCTCTATAAGCAGTTCTACAATAAGTAAGAAAATCGAGAAAAAGAGAGACTTACAACACCCTTGCTTAAACAGGGCTGCTTAAGCTTTTACAAGCTGATCTACAAGCTCTAGCTTGTCAAAGACAAGCTAGTAATGTCCATAAGCCCATCCAGAACTGGCTTATCATCCATAAAATAAGTTGTGGTGTATTTGAGAGTGATTTTTGTTATTTTCTCTTAACTACTTATCTTTTTTTTTCTTTTACTAAACAAAAACAGCTTATAAACAAGCTCCTTTGAAAGCTTTTCAAATGCAATTAGGCACTAGTTAGCAAGTGAGAACTTGGAATTTAAAAATTGGATTTTAACATAAAATCTCAACACTTTATTAAACTTGGAAATTAGTACAAAGCTGAAAGAAAAAGTACAAATAGCTGTAAATGACTGAAAATTAAGCTAAGATTTTCTAAGATATTAAAAACTAAAAACTAACTCCCTAACTTGGGTTACAATGGCCCTATTTATACTAAAACGAATTAAGGTCTTGGTTTCTTGGACTCTCTTCTCTTCTTTCTTCTGTGTTTCTTTGTAGAGACAAAAACCAAGTGTGTTTGTTGTGTGAGGTGATTCTAAAACAAATCCCAGCCTTCAATTTCTTTTGTGCTTCTTTGGAGTCAATCACAGCCATCGAAAAGCTTGGAAAGTGGTGAGGGATTGCCAACATGGCACTTATACAGCTGGGGGGGTTGATAGAGGAGTGGTTGAAATGATTTATCTAGGGTGTTGAGTGGTTTTTGCAGGGTAGAAGTATGGGACGACATCCCTAGCTGTACCTGGGTTTTGTTGGGCGGGAAAGTGGTTATTTTGGGTAGGTTGGCAGCTTTGGCCCCTCACTTCTTATAACTTCATTGCAAAACTTCCCTTTTATGAAATAACTTTTTATGGGTTTAGGCAAAATGGCCTAAAGGTTATACTTTACCCGTAATTTCATTTCAGCCCTTGTGCTTTTTGTAACACAACTAGAGGGTTGGCAGTTTTAGTCCCTCAAGTTTTGTATTTTGCTCCATATTGTTTGACTTTTTTGACTTTGACTGACTTTGGCTCGATTTACTTTGGTCTTTTCCAACCGTGCTATTTTGGCGTTTTTGGTTTCTTTTTGAATATCCGTGTCCTGCAACATTTCAAATCAAAACATACCAAATACAATTATTTTGGACATTTTTAGTCATTTAAGTCCATTATTTAATGGAAAATGGTATGTGTATTTAAGCACAATACCAGTGAGCGAGAGAAAGGTTCTAGAGCAAAGTAGCATCAAACTTCTAAACACAGCCTTTTAGATCAATCAATAATCTAATCCGTCTTCTTAGCCCTTGGATTACTTCCACTCATCAACAGCCAATGAGGTTGCTTGGGATCGCCAACGTAGCCTTAGATTGATGTCATTCCATGCCATGTAAGCCTTTTATAAGAATGAGAGATGTGTGTGGATAGGGTGAAGTTTTACCCTGTGTTATTCATGCAGAGTTGAAAATATGAGGGGAAGAAAGTGAACAGTAATTTTTGACCCGTGAGTTTTATCCATTTTGACCTTAGAATAATGAACGTGTACTTGACTTTTCTTGGGGCTCAATAACTTATGACTTGGGCCAGACAATGTGAATGGATTGGATTTGTATTTTTGGACTAGGAATTGTTATAAGATATAGGCTTGGTGTAATTCATATATTAATGGGTTGACCCGGCCCACAAAACGGGTACGGGTTGGCCTATTAAAAATGAATAGCTCTCGCTTTATTTTCCCACGCCTTCCCAGTCCCGTGCTTGGGTGATTGTCCGATTTGTCTTTCGTTATATTTTTTTGTCCTTTTTTTGAATATCCGTTACCTGCACAATACATTTGACAAAACACACATATACAATGTATTTTTCATGTATTTTTTGGCCTTTTCAGCTTGTTTTAGTAAGGAAAATTGATATGTGATTAAACACATATCAAAAATCCCTTATACTAAGCTATTGCTGTGTCCTCACGCAATGTTATATACACACATAGAAAAACTAAAAATTCCAATCCTTTTAGGATTAATTACTTTGGGAAAGTAGCTAAGTGTTTCAGCTAAGGGTAATTAAGAAATCAATAGTTTAAAACGCCCCGTTTACCATTATATATATAATATATATATAATAAATTAATATATAGTATATAGTTATATATATATATATATTTATATAGAAATTACCACAATTTTGTAGTAAACAACATGTTTCACTTTTCAATTTAATCATACTTTTAGTAATCACGGAACAAGAAACACTAAAAGGATAAATTCATCGTCCTTGATTTTTCACCCGCCCCAAACTAAGCTTAAAAACGAAATCATTGTTAAATACAAGTTAAGATGCTAAACTACTCATAGATGCTAATGTGTACGCATAGTTTTACTTTCCCTCCTTATTCCAAATCCTCTAAGAACTTATTTTTATTATTGGTGACAAATAAATTATGTCCTTATTCATATAAAGTAAAACCCGGTTTAGACCATAATTAGTTTGAAATCTTTCCTAAAGAGACGATATGGTGAGAATAAGGTCCACATTAAGGTTCTAATTTTCGTCATGATTTATGGTTTCTCCTTTTTATTTCATCGAAACAACTCAACTACATCCCAACTACGAGTCCAGAGACGGAGGCTTTATTTAGATAACCCCAGAGTCGAAATTTGGCTTTATTATTATTATTATTATTATTATTGCAACATTATTATCCATCGGTCCTTTAAACAACTGCAACATCAGGAGCAAACCGACCAGAAACAGTAGTCTTATTTCGACCTCTGTAATTTCCTCGACCTTTTTGAAGACTACAACATCGAGAGCGAATCGACAGGAGACAGTAAATTTTTATCAGTCTCGGATCAGATTATTATTAATACCTTCACCCTTTAAACGACTGCAACATCGGGAGCGAACCGACAGGAAACAATGGTAATTATTATTTATTATTTTAGCCAAATTTCAAGTCCTGTGGTCTTTTAACTACCTAAACAACGGGAGTGAGCCGTCAAGAATCGGTAGCTTATTTCCCCACAACACTGACAAAACCTCGTTGTGTATCTTACTTTCATCAGAATGATCTCTAAGAAGGGATAAAAACTAAGAATCGCAAAAACCAAATCAACTTGATTTATTGAAAATTATTTTTTTATGGTTTTTAAGCTGATGGGAGCAAAAAGCCACAATTAACCTCTATGAGCTCTAAAGAGATCCAACTACTCCATGCTTAGCATCTAACTTATATTTAACTCTATAATTTTTCGTTCTTTGCAAAAAATTTAAGTCTTGCAAATGCTTAGTCTCGAAAGCTAAGGGGAAAGCTATAGTGTAATGCTCAGTCAAGTCAAAATCTTCATAGTTCTAGCCTACGGGCCTACTTATTTCTATATTTTTTATACCATTTTTATTTTTCATTTCATTTATATATATCTATAACATATATATGGGGCTAGTTATGAGTGTCTAAATATGAAATAGTGACTGGACGCCACCTCAATGATGACATGACATCTACATAGCATTAATTTTCAGAAATAACTAAAAAAATAGGCCTTTGCAAGGCTCGAACCCGGGGTGTTTAGTTAGTATCATGTGTCCTCTACCAATTTTGCCAAGCTTCTATTTGTGTGATAGTATACCAAACAAATATTGATATGTACAATGTATTAGTTTCCTTAATCCTTTACAATTTAAAACACAACCCGCCTGATATAATCTAAATCTACTCACCCACAGTGATATACTCTGAATTCCAATCTTTATCCAATTAATATTCATATCAAGCAATCCTGATATGAATCAAAGTCAATGAAAAACAATATTGATAGCCATGATTTGAGGATAAACACCATAATTAGAGTATACCTACAAACCCCCTGGCTAACTTAGAACCCTAATTTTGATCTATAAATACATTCATCCCTTACTTCCTAATCTCATTTTCTACAAACCATTCTGCATTCTGAGTTAAATCTCAACTTAAAGGAAGTCATGAATAGGCACTCATCCAAAAAAACGAGTAGATGGGTTACCATAAGACACCAACTTTGTCAAGCAACAATTACAAGAAAAACGCAGGTGTTGGTGGTTCTCGGCGTTTTGGCGGTTCCTCGGGTTTGTCAAGAAATACTTACAAACAAAAAACAAGTGTAGGCGCTGCAAATTCTACAAGGTATGAAGGTTCATCATCTTTGTCAACCAATGGTTACAAAGGACGTTCTAGCGGTTATGGAGGTTCAAAGATAGCTGGCTCCGTTGGTGGATCATGAGGTATTTTGAATTATCATGTTTGTATTGTTTTTAAATAATCATGTTGCTATAGTTTAATATGAATGTTATTACCTTGTTTGAATTCTGATTACTTTGGGCTTGAGTAAAGGTTTAGGTAGTGGGTTTAATCTAATTGTGTAGTTAACGTCA
>BQNB010058472.1:8632-37750 GCA_026074375.1 Tanacetum coccineum | reverse complement strand
CAAGACGGTCTTATTTGCTTAATTTATGGATTAATGGGTTGAAATCCACAGTTGTACATATTACAAAATGACGTTTCAGTCAAACTATGGAACCTGAGATTAAGGACTGATGTATCCATTTTTTTTCATTTTCTAAAATCTTATATGAATTCTTAGAGTTAACCCGTCCATCTTTATAGATTATAAATTTTTTTCTTTTTTTCCACAATAAGGTTCATGTATTTTTCTTACGGTTATCTCAAACCTATATATAGGAAGGATATCCAAACAATGGCCTCCAATCAAAATTCTTGAAAATGCCACATAATTCATTTCTCATGCCACATGGGATTGCCATTTAAAATAAAAATAAAAAACGTCCTTTTTTCTCTCGCTCAAATCTAAAAAACCGTAAACCTAAGAAAAATCCTTTAATGAATATCAGATCCATAATCATTATTACTGCATCAAACAAAATCAAAAACCCTAACCACCCAATGAATGAATCAGAAACAATCACTAACAATTAACTGAAATCAATCGATCATGATCCCCAACTAATACATCCAGTGGATCATAAAACAAAAAAAAATACTGGATGAGAAAAGACCTGATCTTAATTTTTATGTTTTGAGAAACGAATGGTGTTAAACAAGAGAGGAGAATCCATGTAAAATGCATTATTCATGTATGTTTGATTGTTTTTTTATTTTATCTTTTGTTTTATTTTTATCAAATGTGCGATTAACCCTATTAAAATTAGATTTTTATTTTTTTTACACATTGATGTTTCGTATAGATTTACAATTACATTGGTTTTTAATTTTCGTGATTTCTTACAGGTTGCACTCAAACATTTTATTAATCAATATATTTAGGTGAGGTTAGAAAGTCATCATAAAGTGTTTGTTTACCATGTATGCGAAATTGAAGGTACACATGATGAGTCGTCTAATGAAGGACTGATAGCAGATCCAACTAAAGAAAAAGAAGCATGTTTATTTGAAATTGAGCTTACTCAGGTACATGTATGTACACCGTTGAATGAGCACAATAATACTTAATACTTGGTTTTTTTGTTAAATTTTGTGTTCTTTGATTAGGATCGTGTTAATTTTTATTAGCTTATTGGTTTGATTTTTATGTTAAGAAGTTAATGTTGTAAGCTTTCTCAACGTGAGTATCAAAATAATTGCCCTTAATATGAGAAGGTTATCTCTTTATTGTTTATGATATTTGTTTTGAATCAAGAACAAGTTAATATATAATTAATCTTTTGGTTAACTGTTGATGTAGGTGAATACAAGCAAAAACATATGAAGTAAAAAAAGCAAGAATGTCATATCTCAAGTCGATTTTGTTTAAAAGGTAAATCGTTTATATCAGTGTGTCTTAACTTACTGAATGCTATTAAACATATATAAAGGTGAGCTCATATACCTGCACATATATTATAAGACATGTTATGTGATATGCTCTTGGTATCATCTTTATAAACATAACAAATTCTAATAAAACTAATATACATTATTTATCTTTCATAGAGACAAGAAAAGATGTTGGAGGATCAGCTCATAATAATGTCTCGCCTGCTACACACCAATTAATTTTCCTAATATTAGCACATTAACATGTTTTGGAAACGCAATTTTCAAAAGGAATAACCAATGTATTGTTAAAAGTTTTGGAGTTATGAGGTCTTAAGTTGGGTCATAATTTTACAAGACGGTCCTATTTGCTTAATTTATGGATTAATGGGTTGAAATCCACAGTTGTACATATTACAAAATGACGTTTTAGCTTGTGATTAGAGCTTGGAGTACGACTATATTATAAGGACTGCTTCACATAGAGTTCTCTGTCTTATATTTGCAGACCTCACACTTGTCTAGGTAGATTAGTCGACTTTAGATACACTAGGCATCTATCTTATTGGATGTGTGTGAGACTATTGATGTGCAACCTATGAGGAGAGGTGACACAGAGTGGCATGTATATCTTATGTGCACACGTGATATCTGTGTTATGCACGGTGGATAGTCTCGGCCGCGCGCCGATGGGGCTTCTTCACACACGTGATGTCAGCTCGTCACACAATCATTATACTTCTTTATGTGCTCTATGATCATTATTATAGATGTCCGACACAACATGAATGCACTCGCAACATTGCAGTGTTATAGGGGTATGCTTTTCTATGTGGATGGGGATAAGGGGGGAACATGGGGCGCGGCATAGTCTAGTTTATTTCTGATTGTTATACACGATTAATATCATATTGGTCATGTTAAGGTGATAGCAGTGAGGCGAATATTTTATATACTGAAAATGGACTGGTTACGACGCTATTATAGTCACATATTGTCAAGTGTATAGCATTGGTGACGAACAACATATCACATGGATTGCTATTTCTGAGGATAGAACTTTATGCTTGGTCATACTAGTCATCTCTTGAGGTGATGGGCACAGTGCGCTGTGTATATTAGGATACACAAGTTGAGAGGAGACAGTGATGACAGTATTGTATGGTCGTAGCATAGAGTGTGTTGCGACTATAATATACGCGTGATGTATAAAGAACGAAGTTAATGTAAAGGCGCTAGGAACGATTTTACTAGATGAACAGTAGTGTAGGCGTCCGTCCGAGAGCGGGGGGAGGGCTGGTGGTGGCGCGAAGGCGGTGTATGTGATATTCAGGAGGGGAGGATAGGTATAGGTATAGAAGATGACAGTAGGGAGATAAGCGTTGCAGGTAGATTAGGAAGTGGGTGTCGGGGGTATCACAACTATAGAGAGGTAGTTATAGTATAAGCGTAGGGGAGATAAGTAGTGGTGGTTAGAGTCTGCGGGATGAGGGAGGACGGGGTGATTCTTAAAATGAGAAGGATAAGAAGTAACCATAACCGCATACCCGAGATGCACCGACTTAAATTGATGCATATCTATAATCTTAGATGCATTATAATGCATCATAATGTGTTTTTTAGCTTTTAATTAGATGCATAGATGCATTTCATGATTTCTCTTCTTTTTTTGTTCTCTACATGCCTCGAAATAATGAAATTCAATTTGCACCATCATCCAAACTTAAACCAAAATCTTCCAAATACTAAAACCAAATAAAATAAACAAGCAAGACTTCATATGAGAAATCCACACGGGATACTTCTAAGTCTGCTATCACATAACACCAACTTATTCCTCTTTCACTTCACCTGAAAATGATACTCGAAAACGTCAACAATAATGTTGGTGAGCTCGTAGGTTTGACCTTAAACCCAAAAGTTGTGCCAATATTTCAAAACAGTGGACAATAGTGCAATATGACAGTGAATATATATGCAAACAACCCATGACATAGCATCCCCGCTAGTCATGTAACACAACCTAGCAATCCCGCTAGTCAATCACCATATGTCACTTACGCACCTAAAGGGCCTACCAGCTGGAGCACTAAATTAGGGCAGGACCTCACACATACCAGGGTAGGCGTACCCATCCGCTCCAATAACTACACAAATACTGGGTAGGCGTACCCATCCGATCCAAACAATCATACAAATACTAGGATAGGCGTACCCCTCCGATCCAAACAATCATGCAACACATAATATTCACATAGCAGTCATAAGCACATATCTTGTCCCAAAAACAAAACCACATTTCGCACAGTTTAATTCAAAACATTTCAAAATACATTTGAGTATCATTTTCCCCCAACAAAAAAGACAGTAAAAATAGGGCTACGAGAACTCACCTCAAGCAAGTCTTTAGCAACCAAACCTCAATTACACAAGCAAATGCAACGACGTTCGCACACGACCTAGTCCAGTTAATGTCCCATTTTAATCATTCATTTCTAAAACAGTCTTCACGTTTGATGCATAGAGTTTAGACGCGTTGTACAATTACCCATAACAATTTAGTGGTGTAATGGTTTACGACATATCCCAACAATCATATCAATCCCATCGCTCAATAATACATACTTATACTATTAAAGAAAATAGATAAGTAATATAAGTAACTATTTATAATTAATAATTATAAATATATCTCGATAAGTCCATTCGGTGACCTTAGTCATCATGAAAATAATCATAATAGGGTTGAAAATGGAACGTTTACTCATAATAAACATATTTGGGAAGTTTCGAGAAAAAATAGATTTTTCGTCTTTTAGTGAATTTATTAAATAAATAAAATAATATTTTATTATTTAAAATCAAAGTTCATGTCTTTAGGTAAACTTTCTATGTATAAACTTTTTACGAAATTTCGACATGACCCGTACGTTCATATAACATTTTTCAAGGTTTCAAACCTTAATTTCAACACTTTTCACCATTTCGACACTTTTCGACAAAATTCCAAATCTAAATCTTTAACGTTTACTGAAACGTTTTTCCCAAAATAGCGTTCAATATCACTTCGTAAATACATTTCACTTTCAAAAAGTCCGTCAAAACTCTTATAACGACTAAATATTGCTTATTGGGCTTTAAGGCCCAATAAGGGTCCATTAAGATATTTATAAGTCCAAAATACGATCTAAGTCCAAAACCAAGGTCTATTTATATACATAAGCTCATACTAATAAGTAGGAAATAATCCGGACCACAATAAGCCTTCCCATTAAGCCACGACTTAAATAGGCTTATTGGGTCGTGAGTCCATAAACTTCACAATACATATATTAAGCTTGAAAATAAGCTAATAAGCTACGTATCGCATTTGGTTACTATCATAAGCTATAAAAATAATCCACGACATACGCCATACCACGTAAATAATCAAAACACATTTCCATGAGTTTTTTAAAATAAGTCGCGAGCCATAAGCTCACAATAAGCCACGAAATAAGCCCAAAATAAGCTATACATGCTTTTATACAAAATAAGCTATTTAGCAATATATGTTTTTCAACCATCACGACCACAACATCAAAACTACAAAACCCCTTTATTTCTTCTTGAATCCGACGCAAGCCAAACACCCCATTTTATCCGTTTCGTTTCCAAAAATCAATTTTTACGACAATCAACTAGTACAACTAACATCTATGCATCAATATAAACCCAAAAGGACAAACGAAATTTAAATTTGAAAATTTACAATAAAATTTTTAAAAATGTAGATTTCGACACGAACTGGATAACCCAAACGTTGTTTAAATGAATACCCAAATACTCTTATCAACCCGGAATATTACATTCTTGATCAAATTTGGGAAATCTATGGTGGTTTGTGGTGGATGGTGGCAGACGAATACACACACCCCTATGTGTGTGTTTTATTTCTTTTTTAAAATGAAAAGAAATAAGTGGAAATGTTCTAGTGAAAGGTATATATGTGTACAACCTGGGGACATCTTGGCTAAAATTAAGCCTCCTTGTCCCCCTAGGCTTTCATGACCGGTTATGGCATCTTATGGGGTGTCAGGTCTTTCTTTTCGTGTTGGGGTCACTTAAATACTCGTAAAACTTGGTTGTAAAATTTTCCCCAAAGTTAATTAGCATTTGTATTCACCTTAAAAATACTTTTCCATTAACCTAGAGTATTTACATGACATATTTACACTTTAAACCCTTTAAAACTCATCTAGACATTAACGGACGTGTTAGGACTCGTTTTTCGGCATTTCTTAAAATTCACGGGTCAAACCACCCGGATTACACATAACACAATAATACCTTCCAAAAGGGATTATTAAACACAATAAACCTCAAATCATCACAAATAACCATAAATTACCATAATTCTTATAAAATCATCACCATCAACACGGTACAAAATCTGAATAAACTGACAAACATCAAATAGTCAAAGGACTAAATATGAAATATTTAGAACACCAAAAAGGGCAAAGGTTACATTCTACCCCATTAAAAGAATTTCATCCCTGAAATTCAGCTACTAACATCACTAAAAAAATACGGGTACTTCAATTTCATATGATCCTCACGTTCCCACGTGAATTCAGGACCACGTTTCGAATTCCACCGAACCTTGACGATGGAAATCCTACTACACTTTAGCTTCTTAAACTCTCTTTCCAAAATATCTACAAGCTATTCCATAAAATTCAACTTATCATCAACTCGAATCTCATCCAAAGGCACTTGAAGTGTTGGATTAGCCAAACATTTCTTAAGGTTCGACACGTGGAACGTGTCATGACCACCATTCAATTCCTCATGTAAGTCTAACCAATAGGCCACGTGGCCTACTTTCTCAACAATCTCAAAAGGTCCAACAAATCTAGGTTTTAGTTTCCATTTCTTTCCAAAGCGTACTACACCTTTCTAAGGCGACACTTTGAGCAAAACATAGTCACCTACACTAAACTCTAAAGGCTTCCTCCTCTTATCAACATAACTTTTCTGACGATCACGCGCAACCTTAAATCTATCCTTTATCTGCGAGATCTTCTTAGTAGTCTCTTGCACTAACTCAGGTCTTATCAACTGACCTTCTCCAACCTTAGCCCACAAAATTGGAGAACGACATTTTCTACCATACAATGCCTCAAACGGAGCACATCTCACACTAGCATGATAACTATTGTTATACGAAAACTCGACCAACGAAAGATGAACATCCCAACTTCCTCCGAAGTCCAGGACGCACGCTATAAGCATGTCTTCTAAAGTCTGAATAGTACGCTCACTCTGACCATCGGTCTGAGCGTGATAAGCCGTACTCATGTCTAAATGAGTTCCCAATTCCTCTTGCATTGACTGCCAAAACCTTGATGTGAAACGACTATCATGATCTGATATGATCGAGATCGGCACACCATGTCTAGCAACTATCTCATTTAAATATAATCTAGCCAATCTATCCATCTTATAATCCTCATGCATAGGTAGAAAATGAGCAGACTTAGACAATCGGTCCATAATGACCCAAATTGTGTCATGCCCACTACTAGTCCTAGGAAACTTAGTCACAAAATCCATAACTATTCCTTAACATTTCCATACAGGGATCTCTGGTTATTGGAGCAAGCCAGATAGCCTTTGATGCTCAGCCTTAACCTTTAAACAAGTCAAACACTTACTAACATACTCAGCTATGTCCTTTTTCATCCTAGGCCACCAATACCTATCTCTTAAATCGTAGTACATCTTATCAGCTCCTGGGTGTACAGAGTACTTCGACTTATACGCTTCATCCATTATCAGGGTTCTTACATCACCTTTCAAAGGTACCCATATTCGATCTAGGTAGTATAAAGTCTTATCATTTCTCTGTTCTATCATCTCATCCAAACCTTTTTGCAATCCTGCAGACTCGTCTACAGCCTCCTTCTGAGCTGCCAGTATCCTATCCTTGATACTCGACTGAAGGATCATATTCATAGCTCTAACTCTCTTACGCTTTAATCTTTCCTTCCTACTTAGGGCATCAGCCACCACATTCGCCTTACCAGGATGGTAGCGAATTTCACAGTCATAATCACTAAACAATTCTATCTAGCGACGCTATTGCATATTCAACTATGTCTGACTAAAGATATGCCGAAGACTCTTATGATCTATATATATGACACTCTTTGTACCATACAAATAATGTCTTTAAATCTTAAGTGCAAACACAACTGCGTCCAACTCTAAATCATGGGTCGTATAATTCTTTTCATGAATTTTCAACTGCCTAGACACGTAGGCGATCACCTTACCTCTTTGCATTAACACACCACCTAGTCCTATCCCAGATGCATCACAATATACCATAAAGTCTTCTGGTCCATCAGGGAGAGCTAGAACAAGCGCATTACACAACTTATCCTTCAAGGTTTGAAATGCCAATTCCTGTTCCTCACCCTAATGGAAAGTCTTACACTTCCGAGTCAAGATAGTAAGAGACTTAGCTATCTTAGAAAAGTTCTCAATGAACCTATGGTAATATCCAGCCAATCCTAAGAACGAACGAACCTCAGTCGGAGTTCTAGGGGCTTTCCAATTCTTAACAGCTTCAATCTTACTAGGGTCTACATGAATCCCATTACCATTTATCACATGTCCAAGAAACTGCACTTCCCTTAGCCAGAATTTACACTTAGAAAACTTAGCATACAATTTCTCCTTCTTGAGCAGTTCCAAGACTAAACTTAAGTGTTCTACATGTTCCTCCTGAGTCTTATAGTATATTAAGATATCGTCTATAAACACTATCACAAACTTATCAAGATAAGTCCTACAAACTCTGTTCATCAAATCCATGAATATCGCTGGTGTATTAGTCAGACCAAAGGGCATTGCTGTGAACTCAAAATGTCCATAATAAGTTCTAAACGCAGTCTTTGGAATGTCATCCTTATGCACTCTCAGCTGATGGTATCCAGACCTAAGATCTATCTTTGAGAAAAGCTGTGACCCTTGCAGCTGGTCAAATAGATCATCAATTCTAGGAAGCGGATAACGATTCTTAATAGTCAACTTGTTCAATTCTCTATAGTCAATACACATCCTAAAAGAACCATCCTTTTTCTTAACAAACAATACCGGCGCTCCCCAAGGCGACAAACTTGGTCAAATGAAACCTTTGTCTTGGAGTTCCTTGAGTTGTCCCGACAACTCCTCCAATTCAGAAGGTGCCAAACGATAGGGGGACTTTGCTACCGGTGTTGCTCCAGGGATTAACTCAATTCGAAACTCAATTTCCCAAACAGGCGGTAATCCAGATAGGTCATTCGGGAATACCTCGGGAAAATCTCTTACTACTACTATCTCTTTTTGTTCATTCTCTTTAGTCTATGCACTGTTTAGCTGCCTCATCTTTTCTTCTGGTTTCTCTCCTAATACTCTAAGCACCTTGCCATCTAGTAGTGGTATCCTCACTACTTTCACATGACAAAATATTTTAGCCTTATGATTAGACAACCAATCCATACCTATAATCACATCAAAACTCCCATGCCCGAAAGGTATCAAATCGATGTCAAAGACATGGCCCTCGATTTCTAGTTTACAACCCTTAATAACCTTATCAATCTCTACTAGCTGCTCGCTAGCTATCTTAATCTCATATCTAAAACCTAATTCACTAGGATTTATGCCTAACAGAGGTATAGAAGTAGTGGAAACAAAACTATAGTCGGCACCAGAGTCAAATAAGGTAGTGTAAAAATGATTGTTCAAAGTAAACATACCCGTCACAATGTTGGGATCCTGGCGAGCTTCCTCTGCTCCCAACATGAATTCCTTTCCCCTAGCTTGGTTCCCTTGGTTTCTACGACCCTGACCCCCGTTATTAGCAGCAACTTAGTTTAGATGGTTTCCTCCCGGTCTTTGTGCCCTATTTAATCTAGGACAAGCTGACTTGACATGGTCGGTACTACCACAATCATAACATGCCCTAACAGTTAGGTTTCTAGTATTGACAGGATTCACATTCCTCGGCATGCCTCTACAATCCTTTGCCAAATGACCCGGGCGGTTATAGTTAAAGAAAGTGCAACAAGGCCCTCCGGTTGCATGATAGGAGTTGCAGGTCGTACACTTAGGCCAAGTACCCATATTCTCTCTTCTTACAGGGTTTGCGGTAGAAGCAAAAGCATTTCCAATCCTAGTCCTCTTATTATCATCCCTACCATTCTTATCCTTGCTAGGTTCCCCCACATTTCCTCTTTTCTTAACCTTCTTAATTGATCCATATCTAAAAGCCTCATCGGTCAATGCACCAAAAATCTGCACATCCTTCTGTATAGTCTTTGGCTCTGTTGCTGCCACCATCCTACAGATCTGTAGAGCAAGGCCATACACATACCTCTCAATCTTCCTACTCTCTGGAGTCACCAAATGGGGAACTAACCTAGCCAACTCATGAAACCTATCAGTATACGCAGCATGGCCAGCACCGACCATGGCGTGATTCCACAACTCAGTTTCTAACTTTTGCATTTTATGACTAGGAAAAAACTCTTCTATCATCATAAACTTAAAGTCATTCCATGACATACTAACAGCAACTTCCCGGCTTAGCGTGCGGATCTGAGAGTTCCACCACGTTAAAGCCTTACCCACAAATGAACCAGCAGTGTATTTCACTTTTTGGTCAATACTACAACCACTCATATCTTGCACAAACTCCATTTTCTCAATCTATCGAGTAAGAACTACAACACCTCCATTACCATCATATTCCTTAGGGTTACAAGCTAAGAACTCCTTATATGAACAACCTATAGAGTTGCCATATACTAACACATTCCTAACATTCTCCTGAACGTTCTCATTAACCACATTACCATTTTGATTTCCAACATTTCCTTGGTTACCAACCTGAGCTAGCATGGCGGGTAAGAGGTTCTGCAATTGCTGGGCAATGATCGCCGAGAAGTCAGGTGCTCCTCCTACAACCCTATTGACTTCCTCTACATTCCTATTGACTCCCTCTACACCCCCATTATCTCTCAAACCCTGGTCATTTCCTTGACCATTCAATTCGTCAACACGCTCATCATTACCTTCCTTAGGTCCTCTTACCCTTCTACCACCTCTACCAATCCGTTCACCTGTTCTCCTTCCTTGTGATTCAGCAACAGGCCGGCCAGCACTTCGGGTCGTCACCCTTGGTGGCATTATCTACTCGAAGGAGAACATGGGCAATGTTAGGTAGGTAGGAAGACTATCAAATATATTAAATCAAATTTATTATATTTTATTGTATTATCTTAATTAATTATTATATATATATATATATATATATTATAATATATATAATATAAATTTTACACATAATCCACATCTTATGGGTGTCAACATCTGATGTGTGTGATCAGGTATTACCAAGTAACGAGTAGTTGTGATACTTTTATAACTAAGTAGGCCACCGTTATTTATACTCCGCATCCTTTCCAGTGTACTCGTATTAAGCTATAAATATTTCAATGGACTGACATAACTAAAGGCACCAAAACCGCGTAACACGCAAAGACAAGCAAAAGCGGAAGGATCACATGCACATAGATCTTATACGCAACTAATTGACAGTTTCTTAGGGTTTAGTCAGTTCTAGGCTCAGACCACCTAGTTCTACTATAACTTGGCTTCTCATTACCAAATCTGGCTCACCCTGATAATGTGGAAGAAAACTCAAGAGAGGCTGTAACATAATGATCAATTCATAACACAAGTTTACAATAGTAGAGAAAAATAACTATGCATAAACTTCAAGTGTTTCGAGATCTTTCAACCATTCGAACAAACTCCTGAGTGATGTCCTAAATCACAATCAAATCCGTAACTTCTTACAAATAGTTCCAATAGCCCACCAAATCTAAACTTAACACCATAATATTCTAATTACTAAAGACCAAATAAAATAGAACATGCAAGATTTCATATGAGAAATTCCACATGGGATACTGCTAAGTCTGCTTATCAATAACACCAACTTAGTCTTACATTTCACTTCACCTGAAAATGATACTTGAAAACGTTTTTTCCTTTTTTTTTTTCTAAAATTTGTAAATCAGTTTTCTTTAGTCGAAAATAATGTTGTTGAGCTCGTAGAATCGTTTGACCTTAACCCAGATATGTTAGTTACCAATATTTCAAAAAGTGGAAAACTAGCGCAAGTTGACTGTAAATATTTTGCTCAACAACACATTGCATCCCGGCTAATCATACCATATAGTCACTTAGCTAACCTAGGCCTACAGGATGGTTTGCACTAAATTAGGGCTGGACCTCACTAATACCTGGGTAGGCGTACCCCATCCGCTCCATATAACTACACAATAACTAGGTAGGCGTTACCCTTCGTATCACAAACAATCATGCAAACAATACTATTCACTAATTGAGTAACATGTTCAGTCTATTGTCATAAGCACATATTTTGTTACCGCAAAACAAAAAAACATATTTCACACAGTTTCAATTAAAACATTTCAAACACATTTGTGTATACATTTTCACACAACAGAAAACAGTAGAAAAATAGGGCTTACGAGAAAGACTCCAGCTCAAGCAAGTCTTTAGCAACCAATTCTCAATCACACAAGCATATGCAAACGAACGTCAGACGATAACCAATAGTCCATGTTAATAGTCACCTTTTTAATCATTCAGTTTCAAACAGTCTGTTCACGTTTGATGCATTAGAGTCTAGACGTTGTCCATTTACCATACAATTTTGCGGTGAGATGGGTTGACGGAACATATCCACATCTTATCATTCTACTATCGCAAATAAATATTACTTATACTATATAGAAGAAATTAGATAAGTAATATCGTTAATATTTATATTTTTATAATTATAAATATATCTCGATAAGTCATTGTCGGTACACCGTTAGTCACCGTGAGAAAATAATCATAATGAAGGTTAAAAATGGGAATCGTTTACTCAATAATAAACATATTGTGAAGTTTCAAGAAAATTTTAATATTTCGTTCTTTTAGTGAATTTAAGTTAATAAGTAGAAATTAATAATATTTTGATTATTTAAATCAAAAGTAAATGTTTTTGAGTAGATTTCTAAGTAAATCGCTTTTTACGAAAATTTTACATGGACATCCGTAAGTTCATACAAAACATTTCCAAGGTTTTTAACCTTTATTCCAAATACACTTTTCAATACTTTTGACACTTTTCTTGACAAAGAGTCAAAAATCTCGATCTTTAACGTTTGCTAGAAATCGTTTATTTCCTAAAATTATCATTTCTATGTACAATTCGTAACTACATGTTACTTTCAATAAAAAGTCGTTCATAACTCTATAACAACTAAATATCGCTTATTGGGCTTAAGGCCTAATAAGGGTCATTAAGACTATTTATAAAGGTCAAAAATACGATCCAAGTCTTCTAAAACAAGGTCCATTTATATACATAAGCTTATACTAATAAGTTTAAATTATCCAGACCACAATAAGCCCCTCTCATTAAGCCACAACTAATGGGCTTATTGGCCGTGGAGCCCATAAGCTCCACATACATGTATTAAGCTAGACAATCTGCTTATTAAGTTACGTATCGATTTGGTTACTACCTTTAAGCTATAAAAATGTAGTCCACACATTAACATACGCATATATCACGAACAATAATAAAAAATGACTTTCTTTTGTGATTGTGAATAGTGATGTGAGCTCATATATGCTCAAACTATAGCACGAAGATAGCCCAACCAAATAAGCTATACAAGCTATTATTCTCAAAATAAGCTATCTAGCATTAGGTGTTATTCATCCATCACGGACCACAATATCAAAATACCAAAAACCTTTTTTTTCTTTAAATACGACGATCAAAACTACCTTCCTTTTTTATTTACGTGTTTGTTTCTTTAAAAATGGTTTTTATCGACGATTCATTGTACATTTAACATTTATACATCAATATAACCCAAATAAGGACACCGAAATTTAAATTTGAAAACTTACAAGAAATATCTCTTCAAAAAATTATAGATTTGTCTCGACACGAAAACCGGACAAACCCAAAACGTGTTTTATGAATACCCAAATATCGTCATCAATCCAGGAATATCTCGTCTTGATCAAAGTTGGAAAATATATTGGTGGTTTGGTAGTGGATGGTGGCGGAACGAGAACACACACCACAACTCCTATTTGTGTGTTTTTTTTTAATGAACAATGTGGAATCGATTGGAAAAGTCTGTAGTTGGATAAAAATGTACTACTTATAGACAAAGGTAGCTAAAAATCCATGCCTCCTTGTCTCTCTTGACTCTCCCTTGATACCGGCCATGAGAGCCTATTGGGGTTGGTGGTCTTTCTTTTCATGTCGGGAACTCATTAAAGCATGTAAAACTCCAACCGTAAAAATACTCCTAAGTTACTTAGCCATTTTTTATTCAGTTTAAAACTACTTTTTCATTAACCTAGGTGTATTTAACATGGAACTATATTTGCACTTTTAAACCCCTTCTCAAAACTCATCTTGGACAATTACGGACGTGCCAAAAGACTCGTTTTTTGGCATTTCTTAATAGATTTAGGGTCAAACCACCAAGAATATCCAAATAACATAATATATATCCTCTAAAGAAGAATATTAGTTCAACTAACAATAAATATAACCATTATTTCATAAATTCATCACGTTAACCGCGGTACAAATATGAAATAAACTGACAAACGTTTTCAAATTGTTTAAAGGACTAAAAATACACAAAAAGGGCAAAGTTACAAATCATCCTGAATTTGATCTGTCAATCACATTGCACCTCTAAATGACTTCTTGCATAACTAAGGCCCCCGAAATAAGTAACGATCCTCCAAATACATTTCCTTGAAGGTGTCAAACCCTTGCACATCTGCTCTCATTATTGAGAGGTAGGAAGCTCTCCGACTCAAGGTATCTGCAACTTTATTTAGAGTTACAACCTTGTATTTTAATGTAAAATTAAAGTTTTGCAATAAGCTTACCCATTTTGCATGTCTCGAACTCAACTTATGTTGGTTATTAATGTACTTAAGTGTTTCATGGTCCGAATTAAGGATGAACTCCCTGTGCACCAGATAATGTTGCCAATGTCGCAAAGCTTGAATTATAGCATAAAAATCGACATCGTAGGTGGTATAATTCAGCCTTGAATGACTTAGTTTTTCACTAACGAAGGCAACCGAATGTCATTCTTGACTTAGGACAGCACCTATTCCAACCTTAGATGCGTCACATTCCACTTCAAAAACCTTTCCAAAATTTGGTAACACGAGAATCGGAGCTTCTGACATTTTCTTTTTGACAAGTTCAAAAATTTCACTAGCTTCTGGAGTGTAGTAAAACTTTAGACCACCCTTCATGCATTCAGTAATTAGCTCTTTTAAACTACTAAACTTCCGAATGAAGTGTCGATAAAATGAGGCTAGACCATGGAAACTTCGAACATCATGAATTGAACGAGGGGTAGGCCATTCGACAATAGCATGAACCTTGGATCGATCAACCATTACTCCTCCTTCTGAAATAACAAACCCGAGAAACAACATTGATGGAGTTGCAAAACTGCATGTCTTTAGATTCACATATAATTTCTCTTTTCTCAAAGTTTTAAGTACATCTTCTAAATGTTCATAATGATTTTCTAAGGAGTGTGGGTATACTAGGATATCATCGAAGTATACAATGACACACTTTTGAAGAAATGGCTTAAGAACATGATTCATGACTCGCATGAACGTACTTGGTGCATTTGACAGCCCAAATGGCATCACAAGCCATTTATACAGACCCTCACGAGTCTTAAATGCTATTTTCCATTCATCCGCGGGTCGTATATGAATTTGGTGGTACCCGCTCCTTAAATCGATCTTGGAATATACCTTTGAACCAACAAGTTGATCCAATCAGATAACGATACTTAACTGTGATTTTATTTATTGCTCGACTATCAACACACATGCGCCACGTACCATATTTCTTAGGAGTCAAAAGTGCAGGTACGACACAAGGGCTCATGCTTATTCTAATGAGCCCCTTTACCATGGCTTCCTCAACTTGGCGTTGTAATTCCTCGTGCTCTTTTGGGCTCATGCGATAGGCTGCTTTATTAGGCAAACTCGAGCCTGGAATAAGATCTATGTGATGTTGAATATCCCTCACAGGTGGCAGCCCTGAAGGAAGTTCTTTTGGCATCACATCAGCATACTTTTCAATAAGTGATTTCACAAAATGCGGGACCGAAACAAGTGGTTCTTCGTCACGAACAACTAGTGCATACATGATCCTGGACTCATCTACTTCATCTATAAAGTTAGTGATTGAGAGAAGATTTTCATTACCTTTCTTAGTTGATTTGACAAAGCCCACTGCTTTGGATGGAACCAACGTCATGTTAACATTGTCTTTGTTAAAGCTATATGTATTCGACCTTCCATCGTGAGTTGTGCAATGATCAAATTGCCAAGGCCTTCCAAGAAGCACGTGACAAGTGTCTATCAAAACTACATCGCACCAAACATTATCAAAGTACTTACGTCCTATTGGTAAAGAAACCAAACACCTAGTATCAACATTCATCTCGTTTTTTTTCTTGAACCAACTTAGTTTGTATGGTTTCAGATGTTTCTCTTGCTTTAAATTCAGCTTTTCTACGGCGTCTCGAGAAATGACATTCTCACAACTTCCACTATCAACGATGAGTTTGCAAACCTTATTTTTGATAGTACAAGTGGTGTGAAAGATGTTGTTTCGAAGCCAATCACCCGACTCATCCTCTTTTGGCAGCAAAAGGCTCTTTCTAATAACCAACATTTGACCAATATCACCATAAACAAAGTTGTCTTCCTTGTTTTCTTCATACTCATCATAACTTGGTTCGACGGTATACTCTTCCTCATCTTTATAATCATCGCTTTCATGCTTCTCATTTTCTATCATTAGTTGCTTACCTTTCTCTTTTCTACAATCTGAAGACCTGTAGCCTGGTTTCCCACACTTAAAGCATTTAAGGTTTTGTTAGATGAACTAGTAGTGTTTCCAACTCCACTTGCATGCACTGTAGTTGGTCTTTTAGATATACCAACATCATATTCTTGACTTTTCGCACCATGTTCAGCTTGCTTCACTCCAGCAAATTTTTTTTGTGATCCCCCACTACGATTCCCAGATCTTGTTTGTTGTTTCTCTATGGCTAAGGCCCTTTGGTATACCTCAAAAACTGTCCAGAACGTATAGAGACAACGCACATCTTGAATGCTTTGGCACAAACCACCCAAATACCTTGAAACAAGTTGCTCTTCAATGTCTGATAAATCATTAGGTGACACTAACTCATAAAATTCTTTGGTGTACTCTTCTACGGTCTTGATTCCTTTCCTTAGATTTTGAAATCGCTGGAACATTGTCTGTGTATAATTGAATAGAATGAAATTCTCTTAGAGTTTCTTTTTTATCTTATCCCAACTTACTATTTTCTGTTTTCCTCTTCTTTCACGCATCAATTGGAGTTACTCCCACTAGGCACACACTCGTTACGTCTAGTTACACGCCGATGCCTCTAGTATGGATCTCAAGTAACGGTCTCCTGGAAAAACATTTTAATGATTCATCATTAATTATTATCCATTTTTTTCTAATACAATGGATTATATAAGGATATGATCTTATCATTCCTAAATTAACGGATTCTGTTTCTCGTTTTATCTGATTGAGCAAGATTACCAAATCTTCTGAACGTATTCTAGAAAATCTTGGGTGTGGCCACACATACATCTTACCAATCCCACGAGGGGCCCAGCTGTATTAAACTTCAAAACGTATTTGAAGGAAACAAATCTTTATTGACAACACCAAAACTCAAATGAAATTTTGCAACACTTCTGAAAACATCCGTATAGCATACCATTACGTTTAGACGTTAAAGTTGTTTCACAGAAATGCAACTAGATCCTAACATTTTCCTGGTAATCTCAAGTCTGAGGAAACTAATTTATGATTTACTTAATGACAAGATCCATAAAGTACAATCACATAGTTGGAATAAGCCCTATATTCAACTCATTAAATATCATGTGAAATTGGTATGTCGACGCATCAATATACTTTCAAGTATATTCTAACCAATACTCAGATTTGTCTTAATTCAATAATATTCCTATATCATTAATCGACAACGGACATTTAGAATATTTCATTATTCAATGATTTAAAACATGTAAAATAGGATACAAAATTAAATAACAAAATAAACATAACCATCATTTTATTTTATCAAATAATAATGTTTACACATCCATTATCCAAACACTAATTACAGATATCAAGAAAACTACTAGCGTAATCGAAGTCCCAATTCCATGGCATGTTCGTTAACCTTTCTCTAGTAAAAAGCTTTAGTAAAAGCATCAGCTAGGTTTCTATCTGTGTGAACTTTTATCAATTTGATTTCACCACTCTTGACTTGTTCTTGAACATAGTGATATCTACACAGAAAATGTCTGGCGCCTTTCATGACTCCAGGTTCATTGGCGAATGTGATTGCAGCAGAATTATCACAATACATATTAATAGGTTTATTTATTAAGGTATCTACCCAATTATCTCCAACGAAACTTCCTTAATCCAAACGCTTTCCATTGCAGCTTATGAAACAGCAGCCCTTACTCAGATTGCGTTGCATGCATTGCAATGGTTTCTGCTTTTTGCTCTTCCAGTCACTGCTCCATTGACGACAAAGAATAACCCTCTGAGACTTCATCATCATCTTTATTCGCTTGCCTAGGATTTACGGCATCACAAAAAACATGTAACCTCAATTCTGTAACTGATAACTCTGTACACTAAAAACATAATCTTTCGTATTCCTCAATACTTTAGAATATGTTTTAAACAGCAACCAAGTAGAGCTTTCCTGGATTCTGTTATATCGACTGACCAAGTTTGAGCAAAACCCACATCTGGCTTGTGCACCTACAGCCTACATGATAGCTCCTACAATCCGAAGCATAAGGTACCTTGTCATGTAAGCTTGATCCTCATCTGATGAGCGCACATTTCATTAGCTCAAATCGTGTTTGACTTCCATCGGTAGAAAACCTTTCATATAGTTTTGCAACTTGACTTTCTTCAATATCCTTCGATGAAAGCACTTTGATTAAGTCCAATCAACCGTCATAGATCTATCTCTATATATCATAATCCGAATGTAATGCAGCTTCCTCCTAAATCTATCAAAGAAAAACACTTTCTTAGATAAATCCTTAACTTCTTTAAGTCTTGGAATGTTGTTTCCCATTATAAAATGTCAAATCAACATATAGGATCAAGAATACTACATTACCACCCACTAGACTTGCGATACACATGCTTATCCCATTTTGATAAATCCAAACTTTTGATTTCCTCATCCAATCGTTTATTTCATTGACTGAATGCTTGCTTCAAACCCAAAAATAGATTCGTTGAAGTTTGCATACACGGTTTGGATACTTTGGATTTAATACCCTGTCAGTTGCTCAAATAATGTCTTCATCTAACAAGCGACCATTCACGAATGCAGATTTAACATCCATATTGCCAAATCTCATAATCTTATACGAGCTCTATAGCTATACAGAATCCTAATAGCTCTAATTCTGCTACATGGGAGAAAATGTCTCCTCGTAGTCAACCCCATAGTTGAGTGCAGCCCTTTAAGCTACCAACGAGCTTTATTTAAATGTGTACTTTACATCCATGGTCATCTTCTTCTTGAAGATCCATCTTACTCCTACTCTTTAGCATTAGGAGGAGTCTACTGCAGTCCAAACTTCATTAACTTTCATGGAGTTCATGTCCTCATCATTGCACCTTGCCATATTACCTTATCAGGTCCATGCATGGCATTTTATAATTAGCAAGGTTCTCCGAAGATCCCCTACTACATCAACTTCAACCTCCATGTTTAGAACACAGACGTTGGTGCACGGTTAGTCTTTCACATACGACAGGAAATTAATACCGATGGAGACCCAGACTTTCAGGTTCTACGGGAATTTTCGCTAGTGTTGTCAGAAGGTAATGTATCCATATGAACATCTTCTAGATCATAATCACTCCACTGCATTCTTGAGAAATAGATCTCTTTCAAGAAAATCTCCATTACCTAGCAACAATTAACTTTTTTTTCATGGAAAATAAAACTAGTAACCCATAGTTTCTCTTAGGGTATCCTACAAAGAATACACTTAAAATCTCTGTTGAGTTTATCATCTAAGTCACGTTTTCACATACGCCTCGCAACCCAAACCTTAAATAAACAAATTCGCAGAGCGCTTTTGCCATGCCCTAATTTCATATTGGGTCTTATCAACCATCTTAGTCTGGGTACCATATGTAAGAATACGAACCAGCAGATTCTTAGTATAATCACTAAAAGAATAACGAAGAGTAAGTAAGATTAAACATAGAACGCACCATATCCCAATAATGTAACGATTTCTCCTTTCAATACACCATTTGTTGTGGTGTATATGGAGAAGTAAGATTCTAACTATTCCATTCTCACTTAGAAAATCTTTAAAACTCTTGGCTTAAAATATTCACCACCTCTATCGGATCGAAGACTTTAATCTTCTTTCCCTAGTTGCAATTCTACTTCTGCTTTGAAAACCATAAATGTTTCAAATACCGCATATATATGTTTAAGTAAATAAACATATCCATAACGTCTGAAATCATCCGTAAGTTAAGAAGTAGCTAGCACCTTTCCTTAACACAATGTCCTAAGTGGTCCCATACATCCGTATGTATTAAAAACCAAGTAGCATCTGTAGCCCTTTCATATTATTATTAAAAGTGTCTTTGTCAACTTTCCCAGATAACAAGAATCGCATTTATCAAATGATTCCGCATCGAATTTCCAAAAGACCTTCACGATGAAGCTTTTGCAATGCGATCTTGCCAATAATGTGCTAGGTCTACAGTTCCAAAGATATAGAAGAAATCCAAGTCTTACTTTCCTCTTTTTATGATGCTAAAAATAGAATTATATTATACTTGGGGACATTGTTATTTATGTCAAATTTCAAACACACCAATTCACGATATACTCAAAATAAGAATATACCATTTAAAGAAACAAAAATTTCCATTACTCGCAATAAGTAATATGAAAACCAATTTCACCAACATGAAAGGAAACAACACATCTAACAATAAAGGGCATAATAACAATTGTTTAATTTCATACTAAACCCGAAGGTACAACAAAATCAAACATTCCCTTGCTTCAACAACTGCTTGTGTTTCCAGTGCCCACTTGCAGATATGAATCCCCATAAATAGTATTTCCTTTCTTTTTTTTTCTTTTAAATCCCCTGCAGCTATTACAAACATGAATACTGCATCCCGTATCATATACCCTGGAATTTTAATTTGCAAGTTAATTGCATAACTCCAATTGCAAATAATTACCTAAACTGCAGCACCAGGGCCAGCTTCTTCTTATTTGTACGCAACATCTTCGATATAAAGAGGACAGTTCCTCTTCCAAGCCCCAGCAACATGGCAGTGGTGACAAGCTTGATTCCTTATCAAAGGATTTTCCTTCTCTTCCAAAAGGATTAGGCTTAGTTAGTCATTGGTTGATAAGGCACAACTGCTTTAATCTTATCAGCCCTTACCCTTTAGACGCCACTGACTTCCTTGTTCGCAATTGCTGTTTTGCTTGTTATCTCTACCCTTTTTTATTGTAAATACTTGAGGAGTAGGTGCTTTGTCTTTCAAACCCTTTTTCGAAGTCCAATGAGCAGTGCTGTACTCCAGTAAACTGTCTTCCCCACGCAATGCATATTGAAGTTTCCTTACAAAATCACCAAAATCACTTGTTAAGGGGACCTGTTGATTAAGTAAACACGCCATATCATTGTCGTATGTGATCCAAGGTTGTAATTGGCCTTAGTCCTTTCATTTCAATACATGTTCACTAACGGGTTTACCAGGTCCTGTCTGCAACTAGGTAGAGCATCCACCAGATCATAAGATATCTACAGCGGTAGGTTCTGTCTCAAAAACATTTTTTTTCTGATAGTCACCCAGCATGTTTTGGGGTGGATAATTATTTCAAACAGCCATTTAGAAGAGCAGGTGACATTTTTTTCCCAAGCATTATACAAGCCACATCAGAGTGCTTTTTATATTCTCTTTGAATGCAGCTTTTTCATAGCCTCAGTTTGCAATGATCAAGACCGGTTTGTCCAGGACAAAATGCTTATACAAAAAGTCAAAGTATCTGCTACTCTCAAGACAATTCTTAAGCGAGCATACTATCATTGAAATTTGCCAATTATTCAGTGTTCTCGTTCGAAGAAAGCTTGAACGCAGAAACTAAAGGTATTATTTTAGTATTTTCATAATCCTTTTTCAAGAAAAATTATAGTAATTTTCTCATTAATTATGTAACATTAATTATGTAACATGAAATGTAACATCAATTATTTAAATTATGTACTGTCCTTGCCTCTTAATCGTCGTTAGTTTTTTATCATTAAATACATAACGAAAAAAAAAAAACCGATAAATGTTTAACGTGTAAGGTAAAATAACAAATATAATATTATTAAATTGTTATCTTCGTAAGGAGTGCAATCCCCGTGATGTCTTGATTTCTATCTAACACCCATCTATAATTATCATCCATAAACTAACACTTTTGGCAGCAAAAGTCTCTTTCTAATAACCAACATCTGACCAGTATAACCATAAACAAAGTTGTCTTCCTTGTTTTCTTCATACTCATCATAAAACTTTGGTTCGACGGGTAAAACGTTTTCCACATCTTCATAAATCATCGCTTTCATGCTCTCATTCTATCATTATTCTTTACTCATCTCTTCGTTTCTATACAATCTAAAGACTTGTGTCCTGTTCCCACACTTAAAGCATTAAACAGGTTGTTGTGTGGTATGAACTAGTATGTTTTCCAACTCCACTTCCAAAGACGCATTGTGTTTGTCTCTTGGACATAGCCAACATCATAATAGTCATGACTTTTCGCCACCAGGTTCACCATGCTTCACTCCAGCAAATTTGTTTTGTGATCCCTCACTACGATTTCCAGATCTTGTTTGTTGTTTCTCTACGGCTAAGGCCTCTTAGGTATACCTCAGTAAACTATCCAGAACTATAGGAGACAAAGATCACATTCTGAATGCGTTGGTTCAACACCACATCTAGCTCACCTTGAAACAAGTTGTTCTTCAGTGTCTGATAAATCATTACGTGACACCAACTCATAAAATTCTTCGGTGTACTCTTCTACGGTCTTGATTCCTTGCCTTAGATTTTAAAAGCGCTGAAATATTGTTTTTTTGTATAATTGAATGAAGGAAATTCTTTGGGAGTTTCTTTTTCATCTACCCAACTTACATTACTGTTCCTCTTCTTTCACGCATCAATTGGAGTTACTCCCACTAGGCAGATGCTCGATCTTTTAACTTAATGGCTACCCATTTTACCTTCCTATTTTTAGGTGCATCCTTAAAGTCAAACACCCGCTCAACGGTGTTTAACCAATTAACGAACTCCTTGGCCGTTAAAGTTCCAGAAAAATCTAGAATTTCAACTTTGATGCTAGCCTCCCACCTACGATCATTACGCATAGGTGGTTCATGTTGACGGACATGCCTATGAAATGGGTTTTGGAAGGCATCGTCTGACTCGAATTCTTCTTCCTCCTAAGAAGGTTCGAGTTGGGCCAAACGCTGGGTCAGAATCTCGACTTGCCTCCTTAGTTCATTCACATCTTCTCTTGGATCGACATGTACATTGGTATGTGCTCTTGGTTGCCTATGTTTAGGAGGCATAATTAAGCAAAAGCATAAACCGCAGCCTGCTCTGATGCCAACTAGTGTAGTAAAACTACAGCTAAAGAGGGACTAATGATTGGAGTAGAAGTAGGATTCTTATTATAAAGATAATCAAGCTTAAAATCTTATTACAAGGATAGGAAAAAAGTTGTATGATTTCCACTGCTGATATCAGGTCAATTTATAGACCAAAAAGAACCCATCAGACCCTTATTTATTTAAAACAGACTCTTAGACTACTAGAACTTATGACAAAACCATCTCCAGAACTGATGAAAACATAAATTCTAGCTGTATCAAACCTGAGGTAGATCTGCGTGTAGATGGACAACCCGTCCAATCAGCATCAGTATAACCAACCAGAGAGGTAGTGGAGGATGCATATAAGTGAAGGCCTAAATCTAAAGTACCCTGAACATATCGCAAGATACGCTTGAGAGCAGCTAAATGTGGCTCTCTCAAATCGTGCATATAAAGGCAAATCTACTGAGCTGCATAAGATAAATCTGGAGGTGTAAACATGAGATACTAAAGTCCCCCTGCAATACTTCGGTACAAAGTAGGATCCTGAACTGGAACCCTATCTGGACCCAGTTTGGACTCTGTATCAACTGGTGTCCAAGAGGGGTTACAATTAACCATGTGAGCACGCTCAAAGAGCTGAAGAGCGTACTTTCACTAAGATAAAAATAAACCTGTAGAGTGACGAACAACAGAGATACCAAGAAAATAATTAAGTGCCCCGAGGTCAGTCTTGTCAAACTCACAATGTAAAGAATCAATAAGATGCCAAAGAAGTGTTGTAGAAGAAGCCGTAAAGAATCACGATGTAAAGCACGAGGTGCTTGTTTCAGTCCATATAAAGATCTTTGCAAACGATAAACATGGTAAGGGAACCTAGCATCAACAAAAGCCGAGTGGCTAATGCATGTAGACAGTCTCTGATAAATCACCGTTAAGAAAAGCATTCTTAACATCAAGTTGGTGAATCTGCCACTTACGAGACACAACAAGGCTAAGAACCATGCGAATAGTGGCTGGTTTGACAACCAGGCTAAATGTCTCATCAAAATCAAGACCAAGTTGCTGACTACTACCATTAGCAACTAAACGAGCCTTATAACGGCTCAAAGTCTCGTCAGCATGAAACTTATGCTTAAATAACCACATAGAGCAAACCATATTAACACCTGCGGGCCTTGGTACAAGTAACTAAGTTCCATTTTTAACTAACGCATTATACTCATCGTACATAGCATTATGCCACTGGGGATCTTTTAAGGCGTCAGACGGATTTTTAGGAATAGGAGAAATCAAAAAAGTATTTAGAGACAAGCGATCGATAGGTTTGACAATGCCTGATTGCGACTGTGTGATCATGGGATGAGTGCAAAGTGGTTCATTAACTGGTTCGGTATTTGTTTGTGGATTTGGTGGATCGAATATGGGTGGTGGTGGCGGAGTGTTTTGGGTTTGGGTTTGGGTTTAGATGTTGTGTGGTTCGTGACTAGTGGGCTGGTTGGTGGGGAAATTTAGGCCTGGTGAATTTAGGCCAGTGTGAGGAGGACTTTGGGTTGGATTAGTAATTGGTGGAGTGTGAGTGTTGGGATGAGGGTCGGCAGTTGGTCCGTGGGTATGCGTTATAGGGTCAAGTAGGGTGTGGTGAAGTAAGGAAGAGGAAGGCGTAAGTTCAATGAATTGATACGAAGGTGGAGATGATGGTGTCATGGACTTATATGGAAATTAGGTTTCATCAAAGGTGACGTGCCTGGACAAGATGCTTTTGTTTGTTTCGAGGTCTAGACAACGGAAACAACGATGGTAAGCGAGATAGCCTAAGAATATACATTGAGTGGCTCGTAGGGAATGTTTGTGAGAGGAGTGAAGGTGAGGGTAGCATAGACACCCAAATATTCGTAAACGGAAATAATCAGGTTGTTTGTTAAATAGGCGTATGAAAGGTACTTCGTTTTGAATCGTGGTAGATAGTAAAAGGTTTAGAAGATAGGTCGCCATATGAAGAGCTTCGATCCAAAAAGCAGGGGGGAGATGTGCTTGAAGTATTAGAGTATGAATGATATTATTGATTGTACGTATCATTCGTTCCGCCTTGCCATTTTGTTGAGAGGTTTTTGGGCAAGAGAAGCGAAATTGAATGCCATTTTTAACAAAAAGGTTGCAGAGTTGGTTATTATCGAACTCACCACTATGATCACATTGGAAGCTTTTTATTTCACTTTTAAATTGATTTTTGACATAAATGCGAAAATGTGAAAATTTATCAAACATGTCAGATTTAGAACGAAAGGGATATATCCATAGATAATGAGAAAAATAATCGAGAAATAATACATAATATTTAAAACTACTAGAACTAACAATGGGAGATGTCCATAAATTAGAATGAATAATATCAAAGCAATGTTCAACAATAGAATCTGAAGAATGAAATGGAATCTTTACATGTTTGCCAAGTTGGCACGCATGACAAATATGGGTAGACTTTTCTTTATTACATAAAATAAACTAATGAGAAACAAGGGAGCGTAGCACTTCATCACCCGAATAACCGAGGCGTTGATACCACGTGGAAGAACTAGTAGAAAGAAGCAGCAGGAAGAGTTGACGGTTTGGTTACTGGATAGAGATCGCCCGAGCTGTCACATCGAAGGAGGATGTGACGAGTCAAGAAATCCTTCACAGAAAACCCAAACGCGTCAAATTCAATAGTACAATTATTATCCCTAGTAAATTAACGAACAAAAATAAGGTTTTTAATGATGTTAAAAGTGACAAGTACATTATGATGGTGTAAGGGACGATGAATAAATGGAATAATGCTATGTCCGGTGTTAGTGACAGGAATGGAATTACCGTCACTAACATGTATAGATGGGAATAAGCGTGCATTAAAAATAGTACTTAAATTATGAGCATTAGAATTTAAATAAGAAGTTGCACCTGTATCCATGTTCCAAGTTGGGTCTTGTAGAGACATAGTGCTAAACGTACTAGGTAATGAAGTAGCCTGAGACGGATACACAACCGGGGCTGCACCCAAAATACCTTGACTGTGGGGATGTGTAGTGGACTATCCAACTAAACTGGGATGCTGTTGGGCCGAATACACCATCTGATGGGTTGGGTACAGCTGTTGCTGGGCCGGGTAGGCCGACTGTTGGGTTGGGTAAAACACATGCGGTTGTTGGGCCGCATAAAGAACATGCTGGACCAGATGATGTATAACAAAGGGAGTGGGTTTGTTTTGATGCGATGCCCTATTTTGGTCCTGCTGAGTCGTCTGACGAGTAGAAGCAGAGGGATTAGAACTAGTAGAATCTAAGGGATTAGAACTCCACGAAACAACAACATTGGCTCGGGTAGAGGGTGTGTTATTGGTGCGGTATTAAAGCTTAACCCCGGATGGTTTCGGTGATCATGGATAAACTTGCACCGGTCCCCAAATCTACATGTTCCTTTACTAAAGTAGTTGCATAATTAAGGTAGATTTGGTGGTAGTGGTGGTATGTCGTCTTCAATGGCCATAGTTGCCGATTTGTAGACTAGGGTTTAGGAGGAGGGAGTCACGGCAGATTGGGAGGAAGGGGATAAGGAGAAGTCGTGGGTTTAGGGAGAATTTTTAGGAGAGAAATTATGGCTATGATACCATGATAAAAGGTTAATTATTTGCTATGTTTATTCCCACAAAACCAACAATATAAATAGTGTACAAAGATAGGCTTTGAGCCCAAGATGATAATGATACAGCTAGGAATATTAAATGTACAACTAATGAATGACTAATCCTATAATCATACCAAACATAAGAGTCAACTATGACTCACTAATATTATCAACTAATACGCCCCCACAGTTAGAGCGGAAGGAGGTCGAACGCTCAAACTGGATTGAAATTCTTCAAACAATGCAGAAGGCAGTCCCTTGGTGAAAATATCGGCATACTGGAAACGAGAGGGCACATGTAGAACTAACCTGACTAGCGGTAACCATATCTAGGACAAATTGGATGTCGATCATAATGTGTTTTGTCCGTTGATGTTGAACAAGGTTGGCAGACATATAAACAGCACTAACGTTATCACAGTAGACAAGAGTTGCAATCGATAAAGGAAAGTGTAGCTCACAAAGAATGCAGTCTCTACCACAACGTTGGCAACACCTCAGTATTCAGCTTCGACACTGGAGCATAAAAGAGTGTGATGTCGTTTAGCGGACCAAGATAATAGGTTATCACCCAAAAAGACACAATAAACTAAGGTAGACCTGCGTGTAGATGGACAATCCTCCCAATCAACATCAGTATAACCAAGCAAAGAGGTAGTGGAGGATGCATATAAGTGAAGGCCTAGATCCAAAGTACCCTGAACATATCGCAAGATACGCTTGAGAGCAGCTAAATGTGGCTCTCGTAGATTGTGCATATAAAGGAAAATCTGTTGAACTGCATAAGACAAATCTGGATGTGTAAATGTAAGATACTGAAGCCCCCCTGTAAGACGTCGGTACATAGTAGGATCCTGAACCGGAACCCCGTTTGGACTCAATATCCACTGGTGTTCGAGAAGGGTTACAATTAACCATGTGAGCATGCTCAAGGAGCTAAAGAGCGTACTTTTGCTGAGATAAAAATAAACCTATAGAGTGACGAATAGCAGAGATACCAAGAAAATAATTAAGTGCCCCGAGGTCAGTCATGTCAAACTCACGATGTAAAGAATCAATAAGATGCTGAAGAAGTGTTATAGAAGAAGCCGTAAGAATAATATCATCCACATATAAAAGAAGATAAGCAACTTGAGATCCCTATCTATAAATGAATAGAGAAGAACCGCAACGACTGTGATAAAATCCGGCTTGTGTGGCATAACCTGCAAAACGTTGAAACCAAGCATGAGGTGCTTGTTTCAGTCCATATAAAGATCTATGCAAATGACAAACATGATCATAGAACCTAGAATCAACAAAACTAGGTGGTTGATGCATGTAGATAGTCTCGGATAAATCACCATTAAGAAAAGCATTCTTGACATCAAGTTAGTGAATCAGCCACTTACGAGACACAGCAAGGCTAAGAACCATGCGAATAATGGCTGGTTTGACAACCATGTTAAATGTATCATCAAAATCAACACCAAGTTGCTGACTACTACCATTGGCAACCAAATGAGCCTTATAACGGCTCAAAGAACCGTCAGCATGAAACTTATGCTTAAATAACCACATAGAGTGAACCATATAAACACCTTCAGGCCTTAGTACAAGTAACCAAGTACCGGTTTTAACTAACGCAGTATACTCATCATACATAGCATTACGTCACTAGGGATCTTTTAAGGCGTCAGATGGATTTTTAGGAATAGGAGAAATCAAGAAAGTATTTAGAGATAAGCGATCGATAGGTTTGACAATGCCTGATTGCGACCGTGTGATCATGGGATGAGTGTGGGATGGTTCATTAACTGGGTCGGTATTGGTTTGTAGATTTGGTGGATCAAATATGGGTGGTGGCAGCGGAATGTTTTGGGTTTAGGTTTGGGTTTCGGTGTTGTGTGGTTCGTAACAATTGGGCTGGTTGGTGAGGAAAGTTGGGCCTGGTGAATTTGGGCCGGTGTGAGTAGGACTTTGATTTGGATCGATAATTGGTGGAGCAGTTAGGCTGCTCGTTTGGTGTGGGATGTTTGTGGAAGAATTAAGAAGTTTGGATGCAAGAGAAGTGAGGAGGAGGTAAGGTTGAGTATCAAGGAAGGTGTAAGAAGGTGGCGTATAACACCCTGTGTTTTCAAGTCTTTGACGACGTCAATAAATGTACTAATTATTTTTAATATTGTACGTGTTTGCTTTA